>CAEGAF010108384.1:0-12106 GCA_903067075.1 Micropoecilia bifurca | reverse complement strand
TGTGTGTGTGTGTGTGTGTGTGTGTGTGTGTGTGTGTGTGTGTGTGTGTGTGTGTGTGTGTGTGTGTGTGTACCGTGCGAGCCAGCTTGGTGTTGACAGCAGATCTCTTGGTGAGAAACAGACGAATGTCCCAGTCAAACTTCAGACACTGTTGGACAAACTCCAGACCGGCCAGAGTCTGAGAGCTGAGGGACGGACAGAGGGAGGGACAGACAGACAGAGAGACAGACAGAGGGACGGAGAGAGAGACAGACAGAGATACAGACAGAGGGAGGGACAGAGGGACAGACAGACAGAGAGACAGAGGGACAGACAGACAGAGGGACAGACAGAGGGAGGGACAGAGGGAGGGACAGAGGGACAGACAGACAGAGAGACAGACAGACAGAGAGACAGAGGGACAGACAGAGGGAGGGACAGAGGGACGGAGAGAGAGACAGACAGAGGGAGGGACAGAGGGACAGACAGACAGAGGGACAGAGGGACAGACAGAGGGACAGAGAGAGAGACAGACAGAGGGGGGGACAGAGGGACAGACAGACAGAGAGACAGAGGGACAGACAGAGGGACAGAGAGACAGAGGGACAGACAGACAGAGAGACAGACAGAGGGACAGAGAGACAGAGGGACAGACAGAGGGACAGACAGACAGAGGGACAGACAGACAGAGAGACAGAGGGACAGACAGAGGGACAGACAGAAAGAGAGAAAGGGTCAGACAGAGGGAGGGACAGACAGACAGAGAGACAGAGGGACAGACAGACAGAGAGACAGAGGGACAGACAGAGAGACAGACAGAGGGACAGGTGGAGACAGAGAAGAGACAGCATCAGTTTAATTCATTGGGTTGTTTTTTCCTGTGATCTCTGCTGTCATGATCTCCTCAAATCCAAACTGACAGGAAAATTAACCCGGATCCACAGAACCAGCGGCCCGGATTCCTGCCAGAGTCCTGAGGGAACCGGGCCGGAAACCGGGCCGGATCAGTGATGGTTCTACTGTGTCAGAGCAGGAAGTTCTGCTGCTCTTATCTCACACACACTTCCTCACATTCAGCAGCAGACAGCTGTGTGTGTGTGTGTGTGTGTGTGTGTGTGTGTGTGTGTGTGAAGACGTCTAAGCTGCGTCCTGCTCCAGGCCGACCGGAACCAGAGATCCAGACATCTGGGAGCAGCCGGATCAGAACCAGCAGGTCCGTCTCCATGAAGGACCAGCTGGTTTCATGACCTTTAACCCGACCAGGAGGTCATGTTGTCCATCAGCTGCTGTGGTTCTGATCATCTGAGCCCAGATCGGTTCCGGTTCTCTGGAGTCGGTTTCAGTTCCAGCTTTGTAGGCTGACTGAAGATCCACAGAACCAGAACCTCCTTTGAGCACCAGAGCACCAGAACCAGCTGCTGGGCCTCCAGAACCAGCTGCTGTCCAGCCTCTGGGCCTCCAGAACCAGCGGTTCCGACCCAGGTCTTACTTGCTGAGGAACTCCTCGTGTCCGCAGACCTTCAGCAGGTAGTCGTCCACGTCCAGGAGGTCCAGCTGGTCCTGGGTGTAGCACAGCGTCTGGTAGATCAGCAGGTCCACCGTAGACGAGCCTGAGACACGCAGACCGGCCCGGTTAGGGTCCGACAGAACCAGGCAGAACCGGTTCACCGAGCTGATCATCATGCCAACACCCAGCGTAACCATGGAAACGCTGGTCCAGCTGCTCAGAACCGCCTCCTTCGCTCCAGAACCCGTCGGGTCGGTGCCACCGGGCCTCTTACCGTCGCAGGTGAAGGTCAGAGGTTCCCTGAACGCCTCGCAGGAAACCGTCACCTTGACGGCGACGCCCAGAGCCTGGTGCAGCTCATCATGGCCGACCGACGGCGACCAAACGAAGCCGGCGTTCCTGGAGCGGTTGGTGCTGGGGTACGCCGAGCGCAGCCTGACGATGGACAGATGGACAGAGAGATGGACAGAGAGATGGACAGAGATAAAGACAAAAGATGTTTTCAGTTTTCTTATAGTTGAAACTTGAAGCGTTTCATTCAACACGGACGACCTGCAGAAACCATTTGTAGTCTTGGATCTCTGATCCGTTTCTATTCCATCTTTATTTGGTTAATTAAAATAGTCCATGCCAACTTGGACACCCTGGACAAAGACACAGGAAGGGGAGGAGTCACTCACACATCCAGCATGTGGCAGAACGCCGCCACTTCCTCGTCTCGCTCCTCCGACACCTGGAACAGCTCGTATCCAAACCCGCTGGTCCTGGAGCCCAGACGCACCTGTAGCCAATCAGAGAGCAGACAGCCAATCAGAGAGCAGACAGCCAATCAGAGCACAGACAGCCAATCAGAGAGCAGACAGCCAGCAGCCAATCAGAGCGCAGACAGCCAATCAGAGAGCAGACAGCCAATCAGAGCCAGAGCACCTGCAGCCAATCAGAGCGCAGACAGCCAATCAGAGAGCAGACAGCCAATCAGAGAGCAGACAGCCAATCAGAGCCAGAGCACCTGCAGCCAATCAGAGCGCAGACAGCCAATCAGAGAGCAGACAGCCAATCAGAACACAGACACCTGTAGCCAATAAGAGCACAGACACCTGTAGCCAATAAGAGCACAGACACCTGTAGCCAATCAGAGCACAGACAGCCAATCAGAATCAGACACCTGTAGCCAATCAGAGCCAGACGCCCAGCAGCCAATCAGAACACAGATTTAATATTTGGAATATCGGGATTTGTTTTCCACCAATGCTCCATCAGACACAAGTGAGTTTTATTGTCATAATAAAATTGTTGTTTTATGACAATTCCAACATTAAAAGTAAAAACTAAACTGAAGAACTCCTGAGAAGTTTTCTATAAAACTTATTTTAGCATTAGTTTAAGTTTTGAAACGATTGAAAAAATAAATCACAAATTCAGAAGGTAACATCAGATTAAAGAAAACTTTCTCTAAGGCTTTTTCTGGTAAAACTGCGTTATTGTTGCTATAACATTACGACTCATAAGTAAACAAAAGTTCTGGTTCTGTTTCTCCATCTCACAGCAGGGATTCAAATGAAAGACACTTTTTATAAATATTTTATATCACTGGTAATTTTCTGACTTTTCTTTTAGAAAAAAAAAAATCAGAAATCAAATATGTTCAAATAATTTCCTGAAGCTATCAGACAGCCAGCTGTGATGTAACTTCCTGCTGCAGCGCCGCTTCGTTTCAACCAATCAGAGGGCAGGATGATCATCAGCTGAGCTGTGATGAGACGTTTCTCCAGCAGGGGGCAGAACTGAGCGGACTGAGCTCAAGTTTAGTAAATACTCTGTGCTGGACAAACTGGTCTGACTGGTGAGTCTTTCTGAGAACCAGAACCAGAACCAGAACCAGAACCATGGGCCTGGTTCAGACCTGAAGCAGCTGCAGCTTCGACCCAAATACAGACAGGAAGTCTGGCTGACGCTGCAGCCAATCACAGCTCAGTACCGGTCCGGTTCTTACCGGGTCAGCGGAAACCCTGCGCTGGTTGTTGTTGCTCCTGGCTGCAGGTGTGTAGGTCCTGGGAGGCACCTGTGGAGGGAGGGTCTTACTCCGGCCCACGGGCCTCCCTGATTGGTCCCCGTCGGTGCGGCGGGCCGGCGGCGCCTGGTTGAGTCTGGCCAGCGAGTCGTTGATGAGGTCATAGTTCAGCTCCGCTGAGGTCACCTTCAGCTGGTCGGCCCCAGGCTGGAACAGGTTCACGTCCCGGGCGGAGGGCCGGGGGGGCAGCAGGGGCAGCTCCGACCCCGCCGGGGGGGGCAGCGGCTGCCTGGGGGGCACGGCGGGGGGGGCGTCGTCCGGCAGGGCCGAGCCTTTACAGAGGAACCCTGGGCCTGGGCCCACCGGGTCGCCAGAACCGGAGAACTTCCTGAGCTCAGGACTGTCCAGGATGTAGGGCGTCTCCTTCATGAAGAGCCCAGCGGGGGGCGCTGGTCTGGGTGGGAGGGGCAGCGGGAACTGGGACCCCCCCGGCCGGGTGGGGGCCGAGTCGGGTCCAGACAGGTCCAGCAGCAGGTCCTCTGAGCAGGGGGGGCGGTTCTGACCCGGCGTGGGAGGATCTGGAGTCTTTAGGGCCGTCTGGCTGGGAACGCCGGCTTCAGGGAGGGCTGACCCAGACCCAGACCCAGACCCGGTCCCAGACCCAGACCCGGTCCCAGACCCAGACCCAGACCCAGACCCAGACCCAGACCCAGACCCGGTCCCAGACCCAGACCCAGACCCAGACCCAGACCCGGTCCCAGACCCAGACCCGGTCCCAGACCCAGACCCAGACCCGGTCCCAGACCCGGACTTGTCCTGTTTGAGTCTGGACAGAGCGTCGTACTCCATCTGCAGCGCCTCGGCCAGAACCAGCTCCCTCTGGCTCAGACCCAGAGCCTCCAGAGCCCAACCCGCCTCGCCGGCCTCCTTCTGGGTCTGGGCTGCTGACATGGCGGCGGAGAAGATCTGAGGTCAGAAGGTCAGAAGGTCACCTGGGTTATGAACGTCACTCATTACTGTAAAAACCTTTCAAACATCCAACGTTAGCATCAGCTATTCAGACCTACAAATTCTATATTACTATATCTACAAATACTACACTTATTCAGTTAATAAGTTAGTACATTAGATGAGTGACTTAGATTTTTATTCTTTTGACTCATTTTCACTTTGAAAGTTGCTGTGATCCTCAGCGGTGCCACCTGGTGGTTGAGAAACAAAACTACATTCACTAAGATTCCTGAGCTCCGATTGGAGCAAAGTATTACTTTAAAAATCTTTCAAATGTGGAAATCATCTCATCCACTGCTCAGTTCAGATGTTTCCCATCATCCCCTTGAATTATTAAGCCTTTTAAGCCAATTATTGTTTAAATGTTATTCATTTTCACATTCAGAACCAGGAAGTGAAGTCAGAATAACAGAGAGAGGAGCTGACATGATAGGGTTTCTAACAGCTGTAATTACTTCTGTTTTTCAGGTTAACAATGAATTAAACTCATATTCTTGAGGTCATGTTGGGCTGAATCAGCTGGTTCTACCACATTCTAACACCACTGATGCTAATCTGAGCAACGGAGACGACAAACAGATCAGGAGAAGAAGAGAGAGACCAGTCTGTGTGAACCCGACCAGACAAAAGGCTTTTTAATGAGCAGGATGGATCAGAACAAAGACCTGGGGCCGGAGTCACATGACCCAGGTCACAGGATGACCCCGTCAGAGGGGGCGGAGCCACAGCCACATCCTGAGGCTCAGACTGGGAACAGGTTACTGGGAACAAGAGTCACCAGAACCAGGCAGAGGTCAGCAATGATGCACCAGAGCTCTAAAGGTTAAAGGTCAACACAAACGCCTCATACAGGCCGTCAGGCACGGTGGTGGAGGCCTGGTGGTCTGGGCTGCAGCAGACCTACGAAAGACTCAAACTCCCGGAGTGGTCTAGTCAAAGACCAGTCCTCCAGCCGACGTTTCCTCCAGAACCTGCCGAGATGATCTGGGCTCAGAACCTCCAGCTGTCGGGCCGAAGTCGGACCCACAGGATCTTCTGGTTCTGCTCTGAAGGAAAGAACTGTGTGGATCTGCAGAGGAAGCTCAGTCAGCTGCTGGGACTTCCTGTCATGACGTCATCGCAGCAGCAACTGGACCCTCGCGGCAGAATCTGGAGGTTCTGGACTCCAGAACCAAGACAGACGTTTAGCCCAACCGCAGGGCATTCTGGGAAAGCTGACATCAGCAGCTTGGTCCCAGCCTGTGTCTGTGAGGAACCGCTGCAGAACCACAGCGGTTCCTCACACCGGTTTCACTGAGACCCGGATGTTCACCTGCTGGCCGCTCAGCCAGGTGATTCCCTCCAAGCAGACATCACTCACTTTACCTGGGCTCCTTCCACCAGCAGAACACCTGGAGATCAAACTGATCCCCATTTTCTGTGACGTCATATGGATCCCAGGCCCAGTTTTACGGAACTTGACCCAAATGTTGCTGATTTTAGGTTTCTCTGCAGGTTTTTCCCTCGGAGGCTGCGCAGCTACCAGCCTCATCCGACAGAAAACCCATTTCAGAGCCGAAACCAGGCTTGGATCTGCATCATTTACGAGCCGAATCTATTAGAGGAGCCGAGCCATCCGAACCTCGGACGTAACGGTGACCGAACCGCGGTCTGGTCTCACAGAGATACCGGAACATTTTTAAATGTCACTTTTGTAAATGGAGTTTGGCTGAAATCCTAAACTCTTCCAGTCTGGCCCGGTTGATCAGAGTTCTGATGAATGGACCGGACCCGGCCGTGTTGGTCTCAGAACCTGGGGTCCATCCGGACAGGTCCGTGGTCTTACCTGTCCGTGAAGCTACGGGGTCCGGGAGGGGCCAGCGGCTGCCATCTTTACTTTCCTCCGGGAATCACATCGATCCAGGCGGAGTAACGGCCAGGAGTCACCGCGGCGTCCGGCTCTCCTCTCATGCAGAGCGGACAGCAGCCTGGCCGCTGCCCGGGCTCCGGCTCCGGTCTCTGGACAAGCAGCAGGTTCTGCCCGGAGGTTCGGCCCGGTTCGGACACACGGAGAAAGAGGAGCGAACCGCGGGGCGGCGGCGGACAGGCGCTGCGGAGCTGGGCTGTCAATACACACCGATACACACCGTGCTTCCGGTCTACCCTTCACAATAAAAGCTAGGCAGTGGATGGATTTTTATCTCTATATGTCGTTTAAAAATATTACTTCCTGGAAACAAATTTATTAAGGTCATATACAAATTATAAAACTAGATGTATAATAAAACTTTGATCAAAATAAAAATGAATCAAACATGAAGAATCGTTTGTTTATGGATCCTTTTTATAGTAAAAGAGTTTCTTTTAAAATCAAACGAGTAACAGACAAGATTCGCTGTTTGAGCTGCTGCGGCTCTGGAATGAATTGTGTCAAAATAAAAGCTCTTCCGGTCAGACAGGATGCGCCGTTTGAGCTGCTGCGGCTCTGGAATAATTGTGTCAAAATAAATGCTCTTCCAGTCAGATCTAATTCTTTAGATATTCGGTTTATGGAGAAAACAGATGAAACGGTCAGTAAATCTCATCCCAACCGAACCCAGATGAACCCGGTCAGAACTGGCTCACCGGAAGATATTCATATTTCGGAACCTTCTAGGAAAACGTTTTTATTATCCAGAAAAAGTTTTAGTTCTGTTGTTGCTTCAGTGTTTCAGCAACCCGAACCTGAGATTTGGACCGAACCGTTTAAGTTCATGTTGTTGCTAACCAAACTTTCTGCCGCTTTCTCTTTTCTCAGAACCCCGGTTTCTCAGAACCACTAGGTGTTCCTCAGGTTGTTTGTACCTGCAGCAGAACAGAACCGGTTCTTCCAGAACCAGCCTGAACAGAGCCTGTCAGGCAGGACAGAGGGAAGAACATTTCCTGGTTCTGATCACCTTGACCCGCTTCTGTGTTTCATCACAGGAAAAGCTGCTTCAGTGCAGATGAAATGATTCTCCATCAGAAACAAGTCAGGACTGCAGGCGGGCCGAACCAGAACCAGAACCAGA
This sequence comes from Micropoecilia bifurca, assembly GCA_903067075.1. Taxonomy (NCBI): domain Eukaryota; kingdom Metazoa; phylum Chordata; class Actinopteri; order Cyprinodontiformes; family Poeciliidae; genus Micropoecilia; species Micropoecilia bifurca. The sequence continues at coordinate 4,569 of CAEGAF010108384.1, read as the reverse complement.
ACCATTTCCTTCATAAAAACCTGATTTTCTATCTCTGTTGCTGGAAGAAATGAGGCTCCTGAACTGGTTCTTATCCGAACCATATTTGGTTCTTTGGCAGCCTTTTTTTATGCAGGTCCAGTTTCTTCATGGTTCTGGTCAAGATTCTGGTGTCAACAGAACCAAATGTTCTGGATGGTCCAGATTTCTGCTTCTATGTGAGCAGAGTAGCAGAACTCATGTTCATAACGGTTTGGATCTGGATCAGAACCGTGTTTGGATGCTTGTTGTGAACACGGAACCGGTGCGGTCCCACTGACACCAGCAGGGGGAGCTCTTCTCTTTGGCTCGCAGTTAGAATAACTGACCCAACAGTTCCAAGGTTCTGGTCCAACCTCGCCTGATTAAGGTCGGCTCTAATCCGTGTTCTGCCCTGTAGCCTCTGAGCCGGATCAGAACCAAACTATCTTATTTGGACGTTTGGATCATTTTCTGGTTCTGGTTTAGCTCAGTACCTGGTGAGATGATCCACATCAGGCTGTCCATGACCTGGAAGGCTGTGAAAGATCCAAAAGAACCTCCAGAACATCTCAACACTTCCAGATCAGACTGTTCCTATACAGTCGATCTACTTCCTGTACGGTCTATCTACTTCCTGTACAGTCGGTCTACTTCCTGTTCAGTCGATCTACTTCCTGTGCGGTCTATCTACTTCCTGTACAGTCGATCTACTTCCTGTACGGTCGGTCTACTTCCTGTACGGTCTATCTACTTCCTGTACGGTCTATCTACTTCCTGTACAGTCAATCTACTTCCTGTACGGTCTATCTACTTCCTGTTCAGTCGATCTACTTCCTGTACGGTCTATCTACTTCCTGTAGAGTTGATCTACTTCCTGTACGGTCTATCTACTTCCTGTACAGTCAATCTACTTCCTGTACAGTCAATCTACTTCCTGTACGGTGTATCTACTTCTTGTCCAGTCGATCTACTTCCTGTACGGTCTATCTACTTCCTGTACAGTCAATCTACTTCCTGTACGGTCGGTCTACTTCCTGTACGGTTTATCTACTTCCTGTACAGTTGATCTACTTCCTGTACAGTCGATCTACTTCCTGTACGGTCTATCTACTTCCTGTACAGTCTGTCTACTTCCTGTATAGCCGATCTACTTCCTGTACAGTCGGTCTACTTCCTGTACGGTCAGTCTACTTCCTGTATGGTCTATCTACTTCCTGTACGGTCGGTCTACTTCCTGTACGGTCGGTCTACTTCCTGTACGGTTGGTCTACTTCCTGTACGGTCGGTCTACTTCCTGTACGGTCGGTCTACTTCCTGTACTGTCGGTCTACTTCCTGTACAGTCGGTCTACTTCCTGTACTGTCGGTCTACTTCCTGTACGGTCGGTCTACTTCCTGTACTGTCGGTCTACTTCCTGTACGGTCGGTCTACTTCCTGTACTATCGGTCTACTTCCTGTAATTTATGTCCTTTCTCTCTGTATTTGCAGGTTTTTTTGCTGGAATCAGAAAAAACTGATGTAAATAAGTAAAAACTTTCATAACTGAGCTGCTTTAATAAAGATTTATTCAGGCACAACATCAGCCAACCTGCCCTTCTGTCCATCGTCTGAGCATGAATGCTGTGAAATCTCTGCAGCTGTTCTTGCTCTGACAGGAAGTGGTTTCGTGTCTCCAGACTGCAGCTGCTCTGCGTCCTCAGAGGGACAGCTGGGTGGACCAGATGTTAGCAGCCGTTAGACGTCCTACAGGAGTTAGCTTGAACTCTACAACACAGATCTAACATGGTTACGTCTATAAAGCGGCTCTGGTTTTAATAACGCCTACATGAACGTGTTTCTGCAGCAGGAGGACCCAGAGGGACGGTTCCTACCAGAAAAGGCACAAAGAAGTTTGAGCTGAAACAGCCGTCCTGACCAATGAGAGAGCAGAGAATCTGTCCTGCTGATCATCAGGCTGATGAAGAGCCTCCTCTTCCTCTTCAGGTGGGTCTACCTGCTCATCCAGGTGCTGCTGTCTACAAGCTGACCACCAGGGGGCAGCAGCTGTCTAACAATCGTCACGATGCGGAAACGTTAGCATCAGATCAGGGATCTGACAGGTTTAACATCTGCTGGGAAACATCATGGCCGCCATCATGAGTCCTGCTATGGACGCTCCGTCCCCAGAGCATCCTGTCCTCCTGTCGCCATCAGGACACGTTGTGTCTCCGTCTCTATGCCGCTTCCTCGTCTGCATGGAAGGACGTCCGTCTCAGGTTTTCTCTGACTTTAACAAACTCTGGAGCTCTGAGGTTCTCCTCCTGCTGCTGCTCCTGTTGACGCTCCAGCTGTGGACAGAGGGACAGACAGAGGGATAAGTTAAAGGGTTAATGGGCTCTGAACCTTGGTTCTGGTCCAAACAGAACCATAGGGTCCAGACCAGACCGTTCACAGAATGTTCCAGATCTGCTGTAGCTTTCCTGGAGACTGAGGACAATTTCGGATTCATGAAACATAATTTAATGTGCTGTAACCCGGATACAGTTACCCTGGAAACAGTTACCCTGGATACAGTTAACCCCGGATATAGTTACCTTGGATACAGTTACCCCGGATACAGTTATTTTGGATACAGTTAACCTGGATACAGTTACCCCTGGATACAGTTACCCTGGATACAGTTACCCCAGATACAGTTACCCTGGATACAGTTACCCCAGATACGGTTACCCCAGATACGGTTACCCCGGATACGGTTACCCCAGATACGGTTACCCCGGATACGGTTACCCTGGATACAGTTACCCCAGATATGGTTACCCCAGTTACGGTTACCCTGGATACAGTTACCCCAGCCTCAGTCTGGACCAGTCTAGTTATCCGGGTCTAGTCCACCACCTGAGTCCTGTCTGGTCCAATGAAGCTGGTCCGCTCCAGTCCGCTCCAGTCCACTCCAGTCCGCTCCAGTCCAGTCAGTCCAGTCCAGTCCGGTCCGCTCCAGTCCGGTCTGCTCCATCCAGTCCAGTCAGTCCGGTCCAGTCCAGTCCGGTCCAGTCCAGTCCGGTCCGCTCCAGTCCGGTCTGCTCCATCCAGTCCGGTCCGGTCCGGTCCGGTCCAGCAGGCTCTCACCTCCTCCAGCTTCATGTGTCTCTTCAGCAGCTCCGCCTCCAGAGGGGAAACCTTCCTGCGCGCTTCCTCTTCCTGTTTCCTCTGGCGGATCAGCTGGTCCCGCTTCCTGGACTCCAGAACCCGCTGCAGCTCCGGCTTGGTCTCCACGCCGCTGCCCCCCCTGCAGCCACAGGTTGGATCACAGGGTTTGTATTGACATCAGCACCAGGCTGCTTTCTGATTGGCTGGACGGATCCCACTGTGGTTCGGTTCCCAGTGAGCTTCATGCTCCAGTTTGGGTCGGATAAACTGAACAGCCGCTTTGTTTCTGTCAGGAGGTGAAAACTTTCCCACAAGCCTCAAAAGCCTGTTGCTTAGCAACAGCACTCATAAACAGCCTGAACACAAGGACAACAAAAACACCGGAGCTGCTCTCTGATTGGTTGGCAGTCCAAGCCAATCAGCAGACTCTACCAGCCACATTCTGACCCGGTTGGTTCTGGTTCCGGTCCGACTTCCAGGCTTGCTGCTTGTTCTGTGCAGCAGTTTTGGGCTGAGCAAGAGCAGAAGATGGTCATTTTTAGGAGCCTCAGGTGTGAATGGAGACACAGAGCAAAGGTTTAGATTTGGTGAATATATCAGTGATTTGGATAAAAATAGACAATTAAAATGCACAATGAGACAAAGTAACTCAACATAAATCAAGATCAATAAGTTCTGGTCCTTTTTCCTCTTCAGATCCAGAAGAGGATCAGATCAGGAAAAGAACCCGACCAGAAAACCCATCAAGTGTTTTATCAAGACAATCAAGGGAAAAAAATATTAAATGCAATTATTAAATTCCTAATAATTAAACTAAACATTTCAATCAGGTTAAAGTTACCATAATTTAAATAAAGTCAAACAAAAAGAATATCAATCATTTCAAACTAATCAATTTAAAGTTAAAGTTTGAATCAAAATTTAACTCAAAGTCCACTTTCAAAATATCAAGAAAAATAAAATAAATTGTCAAATACTCAAGCAGAGTGAGGAAAATAAAAAATTTAATAAATAAATATACTGCGCAGTATCATCTTAGGTGTAACTACATCCCATTTTGAGCAATTTTTAAGGTTTGAGTCTTTGTCAAATGTGGTTTGACTAAAGAAGTTTTAAATGTTGAAGTTTTTATTTCATTTTAAACTCAGCATCAATACAAAAAGTGCCAGAAGACGCACAAAATCAGGGATCAGGTGACCTTTGGGAAGAGAGAGAGGCAACTAAACCACAACCAGCTCTGGGCCCAGGTACCAACAACAGTTCTAATACAACTACACCAGGTACCAACAACAGTTTGAATAAAACTACACCAGGTACCAACAACAGTTCTAATAAAACTACACCAGGTACCAACAACAGTTTGAATAAAACTACACCAGGTACCAACAACAGTTTGAATAAAACTACACCAGGTACCAACAACAGTTTGAATAAAACTAC
>CAEGAF010108381.1:0-20378 GCA_903067075.1 Micropoecilia bifurca | reverse complement strand
ATGGATGGATGGATGGATGGATGGATGGATGGATGGATGGATGGATGGATGGATGGATGGATGGATGGATGGATGGACGGACGGACTTTGGATAGAATTTAACATATTGAGGCTGTTAGATGGGGTCTCACTCCAGCAAATTCTAAAAGATTTTTTACACCAACATTTACATTAATTTGCCAGTTGTTCAATTGCAGGGAAACAAAAATAAGCATTGTATTATCAAAAATATCATTTAAGAATAATTAATATTACTGTGCGACTTATCATGTGATTAATTGATTAAATGCATTGCGACAGGCTAAATGATGGTACACCATTCTACCTCAGAAAAACATAGTAGTGACATTTTTTTCCCAACAGCTCTGACTTTTAACTATTGAATTGAAGAAGATTGTGAAGGTTAGATGCTGAAGCAACACTGACTGCTTCACTAACCTGGATGAAGGCCGGTCTGAGTACTGACTAGCCCTTGAGTTGGGTCGCTCCGACTGCGGTTCTCTGTATTGGTAGTTTGGATCACGGTAACCCAGGTTCTGCCCATCATATCTGCCATAATAAGGATCTCCTCTGCCTCGGTAGCTTGCATCCTAACAGGAAAGCATTAAAAACTGATTAATAAAGAGGGACACACAACAGTTGCTCATAAATGCTAGTCCAAAATCGTCTCAACCCTTACTTGATAATACTGCTGCATTCTAGGATCTCCCGGTGGAGGCGGATACTGGCCTGGAGGATACTGTCCTCTGCTATCTGGGTATTCTCCATAGTTTCCATAGTAGCTGCTGTACATCTGTCCGGATCCATGGGGAGGAGGAGGATGCACATAGTCTTGATGGCTGCCTGCAGAGGAGGGTGGTCGGGGAGCTTCAGCTGGAACTGCTTGGGGATCCCCCGGAGGTACGACCCCCTGCGCGACTGGGGGGCACGCCCCAGGAGCGGCAGGAGGAGGAGCATTCCCTCCAGCAGGTCCTTGTGCCAGAGTTGAATATTGACCATGAGAAGGCTGGGCTCCACTGACCGGAACAGCAGGAGCATCCCTCTGTGCCTGAAATGCAACTTGAGAATCGGATGTCTTAGGAGGTTCACTTTCAGTCTGCTGAGTGTTTGGAGCAGCTGGAGGCAGTCCTGGTGGAGCTTGTGAGGTGGATGTAGAAACTGCTGTCTGGATAGAGAGAGTCCCTCCATCTCTTACTCCCTGCTGAGCATCCTTGGTGACCTGCAGGTAAAATCCATTAGTAGACTGTGAGGACTCATGCGAAGACGACGGCTGGTCGGACGCCTGGGTCTGGTCATGTGATTGGTGCATAGAAAAATCAAGCAGTTCGTAGTTTAATGTCTGATAATGGTTAGAGACAGAAGCAGTCACGAGAGAAATAGGCTGTGAATTAACAGTAGGATGGCTTTCTGCCCCCAATGATTGGCCCCTTGAAAGAGGAGGGTGGACAGGTTGAGAGAGTGGTGGAGTTGTGATTTCTGAAGTTGCTCCAACTATTTTGTCGCGAGTCAGATTGAGTGGACCCTGATTAGGAGCGGAGGAACAGAAAGCCGCGGACCCAGAAGGAAAGAGCGGATTTTGCTTAGAAGGTAGGGCTGATGGTTGAGAGATACTGGCACCAAGCCCTTGTGCGGGAGGTCTTTCAGGAGACACAACTTCTCCATGATTAGTCTGAGTGGATGACGGAGTAGGAATGCTGGGGGGAATCACGCTGTAATTGGATACAGGCGGGGCAATTAAAACGGGCTGATGAAGTGAGCTAGACACGAGCAGAGATGCGTAACCCAGGCCACTTTGAGAGTCAACTGGCTCTACATCACTAACCTTTGGTGGGTTTTCTAGGTTCTCTGAATGCTGCTGAGAAGCCGTCTGAGCCCTCTGCGAGGCCTGCAGGTCCAGCGGACAATCCTCTGGTGGCTGGATGACGTCAACACTGGGTTCTCTTAATGGAGCCAAAACCGGTGGGGCCGCAGGGGCAAGGAGGAAGTTGGTACCCAAGCTCGTAGGGTCGCTCTGAGCCCACAGAGTGGTGGCTGGACTCTCGCACGGCCGATTGGTCCCAAAAGCACGAGACGAAGGTCGAGAATGAGGATGCACCATTGAGTGGGTTTGACTGGATAATCCATCGCCGGGAGCAGAAGCTGGAGCTTGTCCTGGCCCAAAAATGTTCTCCATATTGTCTGGCGGCTGCTCCAAGTTACCAGATGTGGAATCAGAACCTCCTTCAGCAACCATTTTAGCCTTGTCGACTTCAGCAGGACGCACTCCAACACCATGTGAACGTACGGGTTCAAACGAGCTGTTAGCGCTTGCTTGGAAAATCCCAGTTGGTTTTGGTGGGCTAGGCGTGGGGTGCCACATATGCTCTACTGAGCCTTGCACGCCTACATCGCCACTTGGAGATGTATCTATCTGCTCAAAGTAGCCTCCGGCAGCAGCAGCGGCAGCAGCAGAAGAGGCATTAGGATTATCGGCGAGACGAGGGCTTTCCTGCTGAATAAAGGTACCTTCGACTCCCTGGAGCCGACGGGAGCCGGTTCCACTTCCATGGCTCAAATTGCTGTAGTTGGATGACACACTCGCAGATCTCATTGGTCTTGGGACTGAATCTGGAGTTTCCAGGTTGGGTCCTGTTTCAAACTGGTCAACTGGGTTACATGCAGCAATAGCAGCAGCAGCACTGCTGCTGGATTCATTGGGTAAAACTTCCTGGTTTGGAACACACTCCAAGTTTTCCACGTGGTCAAAGTCGTTATCTGGGAGCTTCTGGATGTGCCCCTGTAAAGGATGACTGCTTTCATTCATATAGGGAAGGCGTGAATGATCGGGAACAGACACTCCTTGGTGATCTATGGTCAGATCTGAATGACTACTATGAGAAGGTGGGTTGGTGTTATGCTGAAAAGATGCAGCAACACCATTTAATGTTTTATTCCTCTCATCAGCAAGCGTTTCCTCGTTTTCCACATCACTCCCTTTGAAGAACATCGAGATTGTACCAGACTCTGGACCATATGCATCTGTGGCAGGGACAGAACTTGGAACAGGTTGACTGACAGGACCATGCCCCATACTGGAAACATGAGGAGATCCAGCAGAGTCTGTAGGTGGCTGAGGATGGCTTGAGCCGGTACCCATTTGGTGGTAGCCAGAGTCCTGCACTGGTTGGTTGAACCACAAGTCATGGGGCGCAGCGCTCTGACTGAAATAACTCTGGGTTTGGAAATGAGAGTTGAGGTGCTGGGGTCCATTTGGGTCAGGCAACAAAGAGCTGGCAGCTGCTACAGGGTTCTGAAGAGGAGCAGGGGGGTGAATTTGGGGATGTCCAGAGTAAGCTGGAGGGGTGGGGGCATTGTGGTGGGGTGACTGGTTGTGGGAGGGGTACATCTGTGGTGGTATATTTGAGGGCCGTGCTGGTGGATCAACAGTTGGTTGGAAATAGTTTTGAACTGAGGGAGGCCGGCTTGAGTGATCAGGAGCCCACTGAGTAGATGAAGATGAGTGTGGAAGGGGTTGAAAAGGAAAAGCATGACCAAGATGATGTGCCTGAAAATCCTGGTTAAAAAGTGTATTACTAGGTGCTGGTGATGCATCTGTGGACATAGTTGCAGTTGGATCTCTTGAATTGAAATAGTCCTGTTCACTATTAGCTGATGCATATCCTGTGGGACTTGGAGATGGGAAAACACCAGCAGAGGGAGCACCCTGAGGGGTGAATAAAGGCACCCCTGACAGAGGTTGTGCTGGTGGACCAGCCACTGCAGTTGGAACATTTTCAAGCAACTGCTGTTGTGGAGGGAGTCCAGAACCAAGCTGAGAGTACATGGCATTAGGTGGAATTTGCATTTGTGGTGGGCTGCTGTTAGGTACTGTAGGAAGACCACCTGCAGCCATTGGAGGTTGAGCTCTGCCAAAAGCAAAAGGGTCTGTTATGGGCTGTGTAGGAGGCGGCATAGTAGCTCTCACTGCTGTTACATGCTTCTGAGGCCTTATCCTGCCTGTCATATTAGGCAGAGAGGCCCGGGGTGGTCCAGCCCGGGGGGTTGGTTGCATGTCTGCACAGCAAGTCCAATGACCAGGTCACTCTGAAAGATGTCACTGGAGAGACTGAAGTCAGGCGTAGCTGTAAGAAGCAAAGGAAAGAGGGAAGGGTTAATAAAGCAGCACATGTTCCTTTGAAGGGACATTACCACACCTTTATTTGTGTAAAAAGTACAACGTGGCAGCTTCAACATCAGAAAGTGTTTCAGATACACACACATCCTCTCTGCATCGCCCCTTTAACTTATCTCATGCATGTTAAGAAAAAGCATACTTAAATCTCCTGCTAGGCACAAAAACAGTGATTTTTTTAGAGGAGGTTTTCACTTTCCCTTGATACATAAAAATTTAAACATACTTCAAATAAATCTTGTAGAAATATGAAAAAAATCACATCGCTATTCAGAGGCCAAGAAGACAATGGCAACTATTTTGTTTACTCTTATGCTTGTAGCGTAGATACATACATTTGCAATTGATGTTGCTCATCATGTAGTCGTAATGGCCCCAACATTGTAAAAATACTATCAACTGCAATCAAAACAAAACTGGTTAATGAAATACTGATTTCCTCCAACAGAATTTCACAAAAAAAGTTTTAAAAAGTGAACTGAAAAAAAGCCTTACTTCTGCTTTCTGTATTTTTAATTAAACAAGAATACAGTTGACTGACAGGCATTATCAAAGACAATGGGGAATGAGAAACCTATAGGATTTCAGTAAAACAATATGACAAATGCCTTATGTAATGTCATCATAGGTATGTGTGTTTTTTGGGAGGGTGAATTTTAGCTTCAGTAAATGAATTACGCCACCATAGCAAAACACATAAACACTGACCACGTCACATTGTTAGGTAAAATCTGCATCTTAACCAAGACTGATTCATCTAAAAGAAAAGTACAATGATTTTAAGCACTGCATAGAGACGAACAGCAATACTGTTTTTAATATGAATCTATTAAATTGGAATTAGCTCTGCATATCACCAGATAAACAAAGCGAAAGCAATCGCTGACTCAAAAAGCACTGATATTAGACAACAAAAGTGTCCTTAGATTAATAAATCTATGTGATCTCACAATAATACATGCAATGAACTTTGACTTCGTTTAAATCCTATTATTTGTTATTGTACATCTGTCACATGTACATCTGTCACATGCTAAGAAGATCTACGTGAATATGCTAAGCTAGAGAGGAGGATCAATAACAGCCACATCTCACACGGAAGGTAAGTAGGTTTAGTCAGTCGGAAAAGCGATCTAAGATTTTTCAGATGATCAGATTACAAATTTATAAACAACAAGGCAGGCTAGCGATAGCTATGTTGAAACTCGAAGTTCCAAAAAGTCCAAAAGTTAGCTGCAAACTTGCAACTTGTCACCGATAGCTGGAATTAGCTATTACATAACCGAAGCTAGCTCTCTTTGGTCAGGCTCGACATTAAGTTACCGTTACACATTAAGCTGCCTTAGAGGAAGGGTCCAGAGAATGCTCTGGCTCAACAGCTAAAAGGAACGCTACATGTCCACAGCGGCACACAGCAAAAAATACTAACATTATACATTAGCTTATATGGGGCAACGTCGAGCAAGAAGACGGGCATAGTGTTGTTGTCGTACCAACTCTTCCGTGACAGGAAAACAAACGGCTAAGTTACGAGTCCCTAGACAATCCTAGGGTGATTTAACAGGTTCACTGCCTGGACAGCTAGCCTTAGCATTGCTGCTTAGTTAGCACCGCCAGCTAACTAGCCTGCGCTAACTAACGGGTAACAGTGTAATTCCACTTAGGGACACGACATTAAAACCCTTGTAGTACAACTTTGAACTTTGTTAACTGCGCTAAATAACTAATATTACACAATGTCAAAAACATTCATATATAAAAGTACGTTCTTACAAATATGCAGGACTGCAAGCCTCATACAACGCCACCATTGTCAATGAACACATCCTACTAGGCTACGTGTACAAGCTCCGTCACGGCCCAAACAACAATTACGTGCAAACGGGGCGGAGCTTGTTAGACTCCTGCGTGAATGAACATTTAATTAAACGATGAGCAAAAAGGAATACTCATTTACAAATGAATTATACTGAGTTATATATGTCAGTGGGTTTAAATGAGTTACTACACATGAAGTTTTTCAGAGACGTATTTATTAATGTATTTAATTTTAATACCGTCGTGATTATTAATATTTAATACAGGGGCGGAGCTATAGGGGGCCTGGGGGCGCGGCCGCACCTCCCCCCGAACCAGGCCGGATGGGGGCCCGGGTCTGGAGGTGCCAGGGAGGGAGGAATGGTTTCAAGTCGCTCGAATGTCTGATTATAGACGGAGCAAGTGCGCCCCCGCCTGTTGAGAAAGGTGTATTTAATTATTGTTGCAGTCACCCCTCCCCCAACGGTTTCCAGCAGCTGTAAGGGGCCCGGTGATTCGTTAGGGGCCCGGTAATTTGCCCCGCCCCGCGGCCCGATGCTGACTTGTTCCGCTAGTGATTTAACATGTTATCATTGATGATGAAGAAACTGCTAACATGGCAGTTGTCCAGCAGACAGTCAATGACGCCACTCACAAGCAAGTTCATTATGAAAGAAACTAGCTATTATGAGTGTTGTCTCCAAATATATTAATAGAAAGTTAGGTGGAAGGAAAAAGTATGGTAGAAAAGGATGCACAGCCTTGGGGGAAGGGGATTATGAAGCCAAAACTATGTAAATATTTTGGGGAGACAAGATTTGATTTGCAGCTAAAGTCAGGACGTTAAGGGCCACCACACACATGGGCTACAGCTGTCAGGTTCCTTATCTTAAGTCAATCCTGAACCAGCAGTAATGTGAGAAGTTTCTTGCTTGGGCTGAGGAGAAAATTACGTAAACTGCTTATCAGTGGTGGAAACTCCTCATCTAAGGTTAAAGTAAGTTTTACATTTTATTTGAAAATCAAAGTTCCATAGTCTTGAGGACAAATGAGGTGGTACAGCTTGATATTGCCGAAGGTTTTCAATGACATTGATGATTTGGGGAGCCATGTCATCAGATGGTGTTTCATTAGGTCCAATACTGGTTATATTATATACATGGAAGCTTTATAGCACTTTACGCTTCCCTCTGCTGCGGCTTTATAGTCAAAAGTACTAATACATGGGTCAATTTGTGATATAATTGATATTATTTAAACAAACTCACCTGATCTGAACCCAAGAGAAAATCTATTCAGGTTTTTAAAGGTGAAAATGAGGGATACTAGACCTTTCTGTGAATAGCCAAAGGCCACCATTAAAAACCTGGGTTTCAGTATTTCAACAGGCGGATCATCTCCATGCAAAATTGTACTGATACCATTTCAGTTGTTGAGTACTATGTACAGTACATGGGCACACTTTCAAATGTGTGCAATAAACATCTCTTTTATATTGTTGTTAACCTTCCAGGCCCCTCAGGTCTTCTGGCTCTGGTTCTGCTCTGCATCCCCAGAACCAGAACCAAACGAAAAGAAGCAGCATTCAGCTTCTTCTATGAACCACAAATCTGGAACAAACTTCCAGAAAACTGTAAAACAGCTGAAACACTAACTTCCTTAAAATCTCGACTAAAAACTCACCTGTTTAGAATTACTTTTGAAACGTAATCAATTACGAATTTAACGATGGCACTTGACCTATTGTAATGTTTTGATTGTTGATTCTATGTTGCATGACTTGTTTGTTGTGACGGAAAGCACTGAAACATTCAAAGTGTGTATAGCACATTTCACATTGCTGCTAAAATGTGCTATACAAATAAAAATTGACTTATTGATTAAGAAATGTTTCAGTTTTCTGAGAAAGTGAAGTTTGAGTTTCTATTAGTTAGAAGTCAATCGTCAAATTTAATATGATAAATGACTGAAATATTTCACAGTGTCTGTAATAAATTAATGAAATTTAACTTTACATTTTTTTGAGTTGAATTACTGAAGTAAAGTAAACTTTAAATGACTTTTTAATTTATTATGACGCACCTAATATGCAAGTATCCATGTTCTGTGATGCTTTCTGAAAAGCACATCAGTGCAGACACAACATTTACCCACTAGGGGGCGATAAAGGCCCACTTTATGTTTACTTTCTGTTTTAGTTTGTTTAGAGTCTCAATGTCATGGTAGCTTATTTCCACTTATGTGGTGAAAAATATTGCATGGAGTCAAGAAAAACTAAAAAACTTAATATTTTGTGATGTGTTGATACTTTGAGCTAAACTGGCTGTATATAAAGTAGTGGGCAAGAAGCAGTGAGATTTTAGGTTGTCACATTCTAGTTGAAGAGCCATGTAAGTGGCACAGAAATATTCACAAATAAACTCATATTTAATCCATTTATAATTATTATTCATTATAATTTTTACATTATGATTTGCATTCAATTCTTTTCAATGTTAAGGTTGCAAAGAATAAGCCAGGATTATTTGTAAAGCTATTTTACAACAAAAGCAACTGAACAAAATGTTGCTCGTGATAGAATAAAAAAGCAGTGTGGAAAATAAAACCATAATTTAATTTAAAACATCTTGAGGAAATTAATAAAAACATTTTTTTACAATATTAATGCACTTGTGGATCTTCTACTGATATCTGTTTAAATTGTGGTTTTTATCAATAAATATTTTAATAGATTGTTTTGATAGGCTGCACATCAGAGTAAGGTGTCGCTAAGTGATATATTGAAACTATATGAATCTTTAAATCCTCTGTTCCCAAGGAACTGGAACATGGAACAAACAAAATCAACGAAACTAACCAAATGGTGCTGGTGCAGAGCGCAAACCCTCATGATACAAATACAACTTTGTCTTGTTCACACAGCTACTTTTGCTCAGACTTGTCAACCGAAACCTGCCCTCCCAACTGAGTGTGTCTGGAGACGGTAAGCCCTGGGGCAGGTTGGAACAAAAACTGCTGGTTTACATCTGAACGCCCCCTGGCTTGTCCAAATGGTGCAGCAGAAAGTGTGTTGAGTAATCAGAAACCTCTGCTACAGTAAAATTTCTGCTGATGGAGTCAAATTGCATTCAAATAAAGCATACTGTCTCCATGAGATGAGAAAATGCATGATAGGTAATTTATGAAGTGTCAAAATTGTGTGAAATTGCATCTTATTATTGAGTAAAATAAAGGAAGTTACGATGATTTATGGTTCATTAAGTGTGCAATTAAATACATGACACAGTGGTCCACACTGCTGCCTTGCAGCACGAAGGTTGATTCTTGCTGCAAACAATTTGCATGTGGTCCCTGTGCATTAGTGAGTTCAATCTGGAGAGACTCGGACGGAGAAAGAAAGCGATTAAAAGAGTTTAATGACAAAATGAACATGAAAATAAACAAAGTTCTTTGGCATTCAGGCCCCGGCCGGGGACGTCGAGCTGGACTTCGATGAGCTCGATGAACATTCCTGATGCAGCATAGGAATATAGACCCCCGGGACCTGTACTGGTGGCGGCGGTCGGAGGATGATGAGGCTTGAGAGCCAGGAGCAGAAGGTGGAGATGGGGTGGAGGTGGGTCAATCAAAGCTGGTGAGCAGAGGAGGCCATGGGTGGAGGTCCTTTTGAACTGGAGCCCAAACAATGACTGGCTGGAGCGAGGCTTGGACCGGCGCTGATAGGTCCAGGTTGCGGAGAGGGAGGTGCTGATTGATGAGGCAGGTGCGACTAGAGTCTTCCAGACTGAACTTTTGTCAAGACTCCATTTCTCTCCTGGTACTCTGACTACCTCTGACAATCCAAAAATATGAATTTTTGGATTCATATTTTGGTTTGTCTGAATTCCCTTTCAGTTTATATGTGTGCACAGTCATCATGCATCTCTCTTTTGGCCTGCAATGGACTGGCAACTTGTTCAGAATATCCTGCAAAAGGACTGATGGAGGCTTTTGCAATGTAAACATAAAATTTTCTTTTCTGTAATTTTTAAAATGCAACACCAATAGAAAATGCTTTGGATGAATTTGATAATGCATAAATGTGACTGATGATTGACTCTGATCAATTAAACAATGATTTGGTGACAAATAGTACATATAAATAAATGCCCTGTTTAAACCCACATCTAGCCATGAGACAAAATCTCACGCTCTGCCAAATATATAAAGTCTGACCACACAACTCAGGATGTAGCGCTGGGACGTTTTGCTGCCCGCTGGGTTTCATATTACGGTGTGTCTTCTCTCTGTTTCACACATACAGAGCCGCCACAGTAAACAACATGTGCAGCGCCACTAAAAGCTGCGCACCGCAACCACAAAGCACATTGCTTCTCATTTCATCTTTCGTCTTCCCTGGCTCAACAACAGACACACACAGCTAACGGTTTCATCACTGCTTTAGTCCCATGCTTGACATACTTTGAGAACCATAAAACAATAGGCTCGGTGAGAGTTTACATTAAATTATTAGAAATGCATATTTCCTTTTAAGTAATTGTAATAAAAATGTTAACATTTTTCTCTTACTGCTGTTATTTAAATTTCATTTACTGCTATTATATGTGGTTATTTTAATGTTTAAACAGAAAAGTGTGTGTTGTTTGAAGATCACATCTCTTTGTTGCTACATCCCCGATCAGCATTATCTGCTCCTCTGCATCCTGTGGGTGCACAGCGATAGGGACAATGGCAGTTTCTGTCCTCTGAGACGCCGTCTACCCCTTCATTAAGGTCATTCCTGCGAGAAAGCCAGGCGCCTGGTTATTGTTTGGTTAACCACTGTCTAAACTCATGATATGAGCCCAGGCAATGTGGTCTTGAGTCTTGAGATAATGGAGAGAAAGAGTTCAACCGTGCAGAAGCACGTATGTTTGTTGTAAACGCTCTCCTGTTTGGCAGGTGTGTGATGACTGAGAGAGAAACCAAGAACAGAAAATAGTTTCCAATGATCAAAGAAGAGAAAAGCACGTATTTACTGCAGACAAATTTATTTTTGTCTTTATCTTCATGTCTGTTTCATGTTTAAACATAAATACAAGCCTCAACTATCTCTCCTGCCCTCAGTCCTTATAATGGGCGAAGATTAACCCAAAGTCGACCCATAACTGTAAAACCAAACTCTAAATCCAAACAATCCATTGGAAGGGAATCGCAAACTGCTCCACCTTAAGATAACAATATAAGCACACATACTTATACTTACAAACTGTAAGTAATAGAGTGATTGAAAGATTGCTTGGGCAGGTGTGGACATGGTTTCACAAGACAGGAGGCGAAGATTGGGATCACAGTAGAGAGCTTACTATCAGGCGATCTCTCACTTCTCCTCATAATAAACCATTATGACCTGCTTAAGGGACCTCTCATGTTGTTTGAAAACTTTCGGGCATGCTACCCACTTATTGGCGCTTTCCAATGGGCAAAATAATTCCTTCTTTTATTGCAGTCACCTAATCTCAGAAATATTTACCACACGTCCAGTCGTGGGAGGGAGACAGAAGGGTGAAGGGATGAGGATAAAAACCCTTACTTTAAAAGGATTTAACAATAGCCTAAATAAATAAATCACTGGTACTGATTATACTGGTTATAAACGCCCTAGAACATAACTTATTTAATTCATACTTACCTTTTGCCACCATGAAAACACAATCAATGGGTCCTCAAGGACACCAGTATCCAGTGGATATATTATAACTTCGTAATTGCTGATCCAGGACTTCCTGTTTCCTGGAAGTACACAGTGCATGTGATGTGATACAGAGACCCATTTCTCATACAATCTTCAAAGTAGGAAATTCAAATCTGTTTCAATTTAAATGATCGACATAGCACAAATTTACAAGAAATGTGATTTCAAAGTATTTCACAAAAACATGAATTTAGTTTTCCACTTTCTCCTTTGTCCTTGGCATAGAAAAACATTCAGTCTGCACCAATGTTTCTCCATTCTGTTCCTCAGAGATCACTGCCCCGCATATTTTAGGTGTCTCTGTTGCAGAGCACCTGATTCAAAATGATTGCATGACCTTCTATAAACCCAGCAAGTGCAGCAGAAGCCTGTTAATCACCCATTTGTTCAAGTCAGGAGTGCAGCAGAAGGGAAACGCCTAAAACACCTAGTGGTCCCTGTAGACAAGAATTGAGAAACACTAGTGTGTAGTCAGCAAAAGCAAAAAAAAGAAAAGAAACTAAAACAGAAATTGAATTGGGTTTTTAAAATCTTGTTTTGTTTTGCCAAGTTTAATAAATGGTTGCATACAAGTCTCTGCTAGTAAAAGGTGCTGAATGGTTAACAAAACAATCAAGCAGTATGGTTTGTTTAAGGCAAATACTTTGTGCTGCATTGTCCTGTGACAGACTGGTGACCTGTCCAGGGTGACCCTGCCTCTCGCCCGGAACGTTAGCTGGAGAGGAGCCAGCACCTCCTGACCCCATTAAGGGATAAGGGTGTAAAGAAAATGGATGGATGGATGGATGGATGGATGGATGGATGGATGGATGGATGGATGGATGGATGGATGGATGGATGGACGGACTTTGTGCTGCTTCTAACATTTTCCATGTTAAGAACTTGGGTCTGGGAACAACTTAGAACCAAATTCAACCAAAAAAGCTATGGGTTCTGCTAATTGAAATGTTCAATGAACGGACTAACTATCAATAACAATACAAGTTTCTAACAATGTTTTACATTTAACAAGTTTTACATTTAACGTATCACACATGTTAATTAAAGCAGGCTGCATGATACTATATTTGAAACTGATGATACAAATTTTCAGAAATTATGATACTTTTAACTTCAACTATCACTAAGTTACTATTGTAAGGCAGATCTGTTGGATAAAACGTAAAAAGCAATTTTCCTATCTTTAAATCCCAGTTTACAAGACATTTCTGTAAAGTTTTATGTTTAAAAAAAAAAACAGAAAAATATGCTGAAAAGTTTAACTTTTTTATTGCACGATTGCATCTGGTCCTTATATTTGTACTTCTCACTGTAGTGCTTGTTATAAAGAAATTGATAGCCACTGGTGTGAAGTGTGTGATGGAAAAGAGGGGAAGACACAATGCAGCAGCAAAAACACCTCACTGTAGGCCACCAGCAGATGGGGACATTTTTTTTGCTCTGGCCGGTGAGCATATGGCATAATGTGAAGAAGGTTGAATGCCCAAAAACAAAGTTTATAAAGTCAAAGAGAAACTCAAAGCCAAGATTTAACCTAGATTTAAAATGCTCAAAGACTGAAGTCTGACTCTGCAAAAGATTGCATTTCAACTATTCCTATCCGAGCATTTTTGAACAACCACGTCGAGCAAAGATGGCAGCTTGCAGAGCCCCTATTTGATTATAATAACGGTCCTGTATTGAGTTTAGCGATCAGCTAAGACTGGATGCAATTTTCACTGCACACAATTAGGTATAATCTTGTTTTAGTGCTCATTAAAGTGAGAGTGATGTGAAGGAACAATTGCAGGGGAGAGCAGTGTTTTTACAAGTGGAAGATAGATTGTTTTACAAGCAACAGAGGGAGAGACTGAGAGTGGGGCAGAGCAGGATAGTGCAGACGTCACATCTGTTCCTGACAATCCCTAGGGGGTTTGGGAGCATGGGAACCTGCACCAGCTCCAATGGTTGCAACAGGCTTTAAAATGAATCTCTTCACTGCTCAGTTTAAAAGGAAAAATAAACCTAAACAGAGGGTTTAACTGTTAGAGTATAACATTTTACCACAGTAGCTTAACCGAGGAGCCAGAATTGATATGAAAGAACTGCCAGATGGTAGTTTTGGATATGACAGGAAAAATAAAAGCATCTGTCATCGGTGTTTCGTGCATGTGCTGGGGTCTGTCTGTCATACATCCAATAGAAATGTCTCCTGAATCTGGGCTTCCTGTCTGTGGCTTGTGGCCTCCACCATGCTCAGTTTGCATACAACGGTTTTGAGTTTCCCTTACTGCCGTGTCTTGCACCGGCCCCCCAGTATGGTGACCACCACACTTTAATAATCTATTTCACAGGGGTCAATTCCCCTTTCTCCATGGCGTCAGCTGGGTCGCTCCATTTACCCTCTTCTCCCCTTCCTCGCCCAGGCTCCCCTGTTGGCATGTGTTCGGTCCAGCATTGTTTACCGCACTGAGCATTTAGCGGGGTTAGCGTTTCACCATGGCAGCTGTTGGCACCATGTGCCTGCCTCTCGAGTGGCTGGCCGACAGCACGCAGGCCACAGCTTCACACACCCTCTGGCATCCCCCAGAGGACGTGGGCCTCTCTCCTGCTTGGCCTTGGTTGAAACCAGTAGCCTTGACCGGGTATCAGATGCCGGTTTAACGGTGGGGGGACCCAGTTTTAGCTTTAATTGATTGCTCCCTGATGGTACTCACAGCTTACAGATAAAGTATCTTGAACTTGGAATAGCAAATTCCACATCCCGCCTTTAAATATAATGTATTGGACATGTACAGACTGTTGTCTGTTTAAAAGCTACTGTTGTGTTTTTCATTGGGAGGATTAAGGTATTGTGTTAATGATTTGTACAGACAAATGTGATCCAGATGTAATAGTTAACTTTATCAGCCTCTGTTTACTGTGCCTTACAACTTAATGATTATATCTACAGAGATACATTATGACTTATAATAGCCCAATGTAACATATAATCTGTCTGGCTCCAGTTCAGTTTGCTTCTTCGCCAATTTGTTTGCACCTATTTTCATTTTTTATCCAATAACGATTGGGGATTGAGCAGTTAGAGATGTTTTGGTAGTTAGATATATGACAAATTATGTATATTATAATTAAAAGGCTAAGATTCCATGCGACTTTTAATTTAAAAAAATACATAAATAATAAATAATCTAAAATAACACAGAATTGCCTTGCAACAAATTACTTTTATAATTAATAAAAGTGCAGAAGCATGAAGCATAAATATAGTGTTATGCAATGCATAAATGCAGAATTTTTCCTATGGGTATAAAAGGAGAGTAGGAAATGGCAACCCACTGATTGGGATACAAAGAGTAAATTGGCCCAGAGCTAACAAAAACATGTTTATAGCAAATAGTCATTTTCTAGAAAGGCTTCACTAAAATAGGAGTCATTGTGGCGTCCCAATATATGATTTTAAAATATTATGTAAAACATATTATGTATTTGAATCTGTAAAATGACACGCACTTAAATGCAGACAAGCTATGTTCCCAGGTTATCACTACAGAGACAATGTCTGGACCTAAAGTAAACAGTCTTGTCAAAACACATAATATTATTTAGGGACCAGAAAGAAGAAGGCAAAGATTAATGAAGAGACAAGACGTACCTTAAGACATGAATTAAGAAGGCATGTGACCTATCTCTCTGACATTTAGTAGCCAATCAGAAGAAGAAAACAATAGGCTAGCTAATCAGGAGGAAATTTCAGGCCGACAATGCCCTTTCAGCTTTAATTCAAGGTGACGTGCAATAGAGCCACCCTCTCATACAAATAAACACAGTACACTTAAGAATCATGTTAAATATAAACCAGTTTGAGGAAAGATGCTGAAATCCCAAAATGCCAGTGAAGTCAGGCTCTCAGCTACCTCGTCATCACTTCATATCTATGCCTGGCAGATGGCCGAACTTTCTAGACAGACAGGGGAGATTGTGAATGTTGGTAATCTCGTCCCACCCTGCCTCAAAGTCCGGGGTCGCTCTGAAAGTGGCGTAGAGAAGCAAGGTCAGGGTGACAGTTGTCCGACATGCATCCATACCGTTTGGATGGAAAGTGATACCGCAGACAGCTGAGGCTGCTTCTGACACTCTCAGGGTTAATTTGGAACGTCTTAACATTCACTTTGCAAAGACGGATTTGTACTGAACGTGGAATTGGTGGGGGGCAAGTGAAAATCCCAACATCTGAGTCCCCCTGTGTCTCCCCTGTTTGGCGTACACACGCACACTGATAACTATCTTAAGGCCACAGAACAAATTCCTGAGGTCGTCCGGTAACCACTGTCATGCGGCGCCCATAACTCTTTCAATCATAATCACAGAGGCATGTCCTGTCACTTCGCTGCACGCACCCATCAGGCCCACTCTCCCCTTAGGTATGGATCATAATTAGAACCCCAAGGTAAATATTTCCGTCTTTCACTACAGTCAAGTGGTGTATGAGGTGCAGTCCAAAATTAGAGGAACTAGTCATCTACAAATGATTTTACATACCATGATTGTCTCAGTGAACACATCGGCACAAGGGGCATTGTGCTAATTGGCAACAAATGGTTAAAGTCAGGGTCTCAGGAAGATCTTCATCTTGGATTTCATTGTGGGTTTTTCTGTGTGGAGTTTATGTGTTCTCTGAGAGCTTAAATGGTTTTTCCTCCAAATAGTGATACTTCCTCTCAGATTGTAAAAACACGCACTTTAGGTTGTTGGCTGTTCACTGGCTCTTTAAAGGACAATGCAGGCTTGTAAATTAAACACATTATAAATGTTGCTGTTGGGTCTGGTAATGTTTTTTATTACTGCTTTATTTGGCTTTTAAGAAGTATTTATAGGTTTCGGCAATATTTTAACAAGTGGTTGAAATTCTGTGAATATAACAGAAGCACAGAAAACTTTACATACTCATTTCTTCCTCAATGGCATCCACTGACAGTACATACAACGTGGACAGATAGTAAAATGACAATGCACTAAAAATCAATAACAACTGTGATAACAATTGTGTTGTAGTGATGGAAATGAGTATGAATAGTGTAAGACTTAAAAATTAAACTTTAGTTTTGTATCCAGTTTTGAATAAAGCTAGCTAGTTTGAAATAAAATCTCAAGCAATTTAGTTTAGGTTCTATTTAGTTTTAGTTCTATCAATATTGATAGATTGTTAATGTTCAAACCCTGCCAACATGCCTAGGTGGGCCCCATGTGGGGAAAAGGAGGCAGACCATATGGGTGCCATATGGGTTTGTCCCATATGGCCATGGGCAAACCCATGGCCACATGGCCCCACATGGGCATACCCATGTGGGGCCATCGTGGAACCCGCGGACAAACCCATATGGGATCCATATATCAGCCCTCCTTTCTCCCACATGGGGCCCATCTAGGCATGCTGGCTGGGAACCACTAAACAATCGATATGATATATATACTATACACCACTAATGCCTATTGATGCATTTGTTACACATACCAAGGATCATATTAGTAGCTCTTCCCTGCCATCTAGTTGTTGCAGTGATGAATAATTCAGCTACTTTGCACACTAAATACCTAAATTCATACTTTGTGATATTTACAAATGAAAAATCTCTACATAAATCAGAATATTTGACAGCAAATTAACAACTTATCGTTTATGTATTGTAACTAATATTGGGAGTAAAGATTTAAGACTCAGGGCTTGGGACTTGCAGGTCTTTATTTTGGTTTTGAGTTGGACGTCTTACTTTGTGAATTACAAAACAAAAACACGGGGCCACTTCTGTTTTGCATCAAGACAGCTAAGTGTTTTTCTATTGAATGTTACAAGGTTAGAATAGGCATAAGAATCTTTTCCCATTCCTCTTTAAAATTAATATTTGTATATGATTGTGACTAGATGAATTTAGCTAAGAACAGCTTCTTGTAAAAATATTTTCCCCCAGGTAAAATTAAAGTAAATTAAAGGGATGGTTTTTCTTAAATGTCTAATGTTATAATCCTTTTGCAATATATTAGCTTGCCCAGAAATGAAATGCTTTATATATATTTATCAGGAATGAGAATAGATTGGATGGTACAATAAGTGACTGGTGTGAAGACCAGATTAACTTCCTGAATATCCACAGGTTTTGTTTGGATCTTGCTGATTGTGCCACATACATCTTTCTGTTTTCGCTCACATTAATCAGATAATCTATATCTCTTCTAAGCTAATCTTATAAGAAAACCATAAAATTAGAGGTGCCTGGAGCTCCATGTGCGAGAGTTCACAATCACTTTTAAGCATCACTTTTTCTATAGTTTATATGAAATTTCCACAGTCGCAAAGTCCTACCTCCAAATCTAGAACTAAATCTCATCTAAAACCCCCCCGCACTGAACAAATACCTTTTCTCTGCCATCAATCAATACAGATTGTATTGATTGATGGAAGAGAAAATGAGACTGGAGGATATTGCTTGGTCAGTGATTCAGCGTTTAGAAGATGCACCCCAACAGGGTCACTAAGAGAGCATTGGAGTATAATTGGGAGATAGGCTGGAGAGGCAGATGGATGATTATTAATATGAGATGTTCTACCTTTTCTGGAAACCCCTCAGCAGAGTTTAGACTTCAAACTGTGCGATCTCAGTCTGTTTGGGCGGCTATTAAGCTTTGGATCAGTGGGCCTGTAAAGACCGACTGCCTGGCCTGCTGCACTGCTCCAGGCTTCTGCCAAAGCAATGCCCCTTATTAACAGTTATAAATGTCTGCTTAGTGGGGCAGTAAATCTAATGCATGCTTAGTTTGGGGATTTGTTGATACAGGTGATTTCTTTATTTAGGCTCATGCTTATGTGTGTTGCCACACTGTGAGGAGCTGTGTAAGCCAGGTGAAGATTGTTTGCCACTTCAGAAAAAGAATAAGTTGCTCTTTAAGCTTTAATGTTTGATTTATTTTTAGTTTAACAGATTTTAAGTGATAGTTGTCATTTTGGTCACCCAGCTGTGAATTAGAGTTCCCTTCCTGCACTGTTCTCACTTTGGACTGTAAAGGAGGGGGGAAGGACCCCAAAACAACAAAACAAGACCCACTTATGCATGTATGCCTTATCCGCATGGAGCCACCTTCCTGTCATTCATTTCCTTCAAGAATTATGTAAATACAGTACCATGCTAAAGTGTGAACTTCTTCGCAATGAGTCATGCCACAGCCATACACTTTAGTTTATTTCACTGTGGTTTTAGGGTAAGGACCAAAGCAATGTATAACTAGGAAGTGAAGGGAAGCTTGTTTTTTTTTTTTTACAAACAAAAATGTAGAAATTATTACATGGATTTGTATTCAGTTTGACAGCTTTGTTCAAACATCTTAAGCTTCAATGACAGCAGAAGATGTTAAACACATATTTATGAGTGAGAGTGGCTCATTGTAGCTCTTGTGGTATTTTTAGGGTCGTTATCCTGCTGGAAGCCGGAGCCCCAAAAGGGGAAAGGGGTTTGCAAAAGTCTAGATTTTTGCAACCCTCAGCAGTTTTTTGTCTCCAGTATTGCTGTGTGTTTAGATCCATTGTCACCAGATTTTCTGTCACCGCTGAATAAGTGCATCCCTTCAGCATGATGCTGCCACCACTATGATTCACTGTAGGGTTAATGTGTTGAGTGTGATGCACAGCATTAGTTTTCCCAGATACACCGAGTTGTACATATAAAAAGAAATCACAAAGTTACATTTTTGTCTTTTCTAGCATGAGTTCCTATGTTTGCACGTGTGCAGTAAACATAGGATGAAAGGTTTTCCTTTTAATAATGGCTTTCTTTTTTCCATTTGCCTATAAATACAGACATTAATTTAAACACAGCTGTTCTCCATTTATGTTGGGTCCTAAATAGATCTCTTCCTGGATCTGTTCACTCCAGTTCTGTAGTCGAATACTGAAGGCAATTATTTGCACTGCTTTCAAAGTAAAGCTAGTTGAAAACGAGTGCACCGAACTGTTCTGATTCTTTTTATTTTTCCTCAATAAGTTAGAAACTGTTTCATTTTCACTTCAATTTATATTCACGCAACACTTTGTGTTGGTCCACCTCCTAAAAACACAATAAAACATAATATTTCTGGATGTTGTGTAACAAATGTGAGCACACCTAGGAGGCATGAATACTTTTATAAACCATTTACCATACGGTTTGGAAAAAACACACAACAACTCTCCACTGCACTTGGCAAAATATCGTTAAACAATATTCATGTGGTAATGATGTGACAAGTTTACACACAATAAATTAGTATATTTCACAAGTGACAAGTGGGGTCCAAATTTGTTGTCATAATGTGAATTGACCGATTAGCGCATTTTCTCACCAAGCTGCCTCTGGGGGTCAGACGTGTGCTTGATCTGTGCCTCTCCTCTCAGCTGTCAGTGTCTGGACATGTTTTACATTAGCACGGGTATCTATATACGAGGGACTCATCTGCAAACCGCTGTGAAGGTTGTTTGATGAAGGTGATAATTAAGACACCTGAGGTCGAGCCGGAGGTTGGGAAAACAAAGAAAAAGGAGAGGCTCCGTAGCGTGGGGTGTGTGTGTGTGTGTGTGTGTGTGTGTGTGTGTGTGTGTGTGTGTGTGTGTGTGTGTGTGTGTGAGTTAATATGTGTGTGTGTGTGTGTGAGAAAATTAGGGTTTATGTC
>CAEGAF010108379.1:0-18737 GCA_903067075.1 Micropoecilia bifurca | reverse complement strand
GGATGGATGGATGGATGGATGGATGGATGGATGGATGGATGGATGGATGGATGGATGGATGGATGGATGGATGGATGATTCAACACCCCAAAGATGATAGAAAGAACCAACGAGGATCTACCAGCTGCAGATAAAAACTTTCCTCCTACTATTTACACTCTTAAGCAAAATAAATAAATAAATACAACTCTGTAGTTTTTAGACTCACCTACAACAATTTAAAGTAATGTTCAGTGATTAGGGAATCACCATTCAAAACATTAATCTGATCTCAGATATATTGTTTTTCAAAGATTTGTTTGTTTCCATGAAGGTTTTATGGCTTCATTTTGAACCTGGTCTCTAATCTGAGAGGAGAAAGAAAAAGGGGTGAATTTAAAGTCTCTGAACCACATGAACCCACTGTTGTGGTCTGAGTGGCGTCCTGTCAAGAAACCCTCTGGATCTCTCTTAAGGCATGTGGTTCTGACTCCATGTCTTTGGGTCGGGTCTCCTGGGGAAATCTCACAACAAACAGCTAATCAGCCAAAAGGTCGCTCAGGAGGAAACTACATGTCAGCTTTGGTCTAGATCACTGGATAGTCCTGAACTTTGTATTACTACCAGAACCGGGTTGGTGATAAAAAAGAGGATACAAAAAAATGGCAGAAAGTGAGTACACCACACACATGTTAAAACCCATCAAGAAAAAAAATAAAATAAAATCTTGCAGAACTTTATGTGAAAAATGCAGCATGTGCATAGAAAATATAACTGATTTTTCTCCACATCAGTTGGCAGCTTTCATGTCAACAGAAGATAAAAACAAGAAGGATGTAAATTCTTTAGATTTTAGAAATTTCAGCACCACCTGGTAGAAGCATGGACATAGATGAAAGGTCAACTATCAGATTTGTGTCTATTTTCAACATGAAACATACTTGCGATATTGTATTCCTTAAGATATTGCAGGTAAAAAAGACACTAGGATTAGAATGTGAAGAAACTTAAACTTCTTTAAACATAGTAATCAAGCCTTCAAAACTGTATTTTCCTATTAAAACATGTTTATTTTCCCTCCACAATCATTTTTGTGATGCACACTTCATCTCAAATCCTTAAAAAACATCAATTTGAAGTTTTGACAAATCATTGTTATTTTGTCTAATAATAGTGTTTTTCCTCCAATCAGCACAAGTGCTATAAAGCAATTGACAGGAAGCTGAGCACAGCAGCTTCTCATCAGCATTTCTTTCAGATTGCAAAGATTTTGTTGTAAGGAAACACTTGGTACTCTACAGTTCTCATGCAAGATCTCAGACGTATTTCAACAACAATTATCTGTTGCTCCTGAGCCACATTATTTGCAGTCACACAACATTAAAACAAGGGTGAATATTAACATATAAACTTGGTTTTGTACGTTCAGAAAGAAAATCCTGTGCATCAACAAGTTGAAACTTAGCAAACTTTAACAAAAATTCTCAGTCAGTTGATACAGATTTTATTGTCGTTCAGTGAGACTTCAGTGGAAGTCAGATCTGGCGCATTCACAGTGGCACCACAGCAGAAAACCAAATGTCAGCTGCAAAGAGGAGCCATACTTCTGCCAAAATTACCAACAGGTCTCTCTCTGTGCTTGCAGGATGATTCTGCAGCTTCATCTCGCCTAAGCCTCAGCGGAAATTCAGACTGACACATTCCTGCTGGCTCCCTGCTCCCGCTCCAGACAAAATAACAAACTGCCAGCCAGCAGGGATGTGTGAGGAGATGCTTACTGTGCCCTTAAGGATTTACGCCTTGCTCTCTTTGAAGTCTTGCAGCGATCTCCGTAATTGTCTGGCCTTTGTGGACTAATTGCTTGTCTGCTTCACCATGGCATAGTGCAATCGGTGAAAGGAGGACTGTTCAAGAATAAAGGGTTTCTGTCTTCAAGGTCTGCTTGTTTAAAAATAGAGCTATCCTGAAATAGAGATAACCAGTTGGCTGCATGGTAGTTTGGCCTCCTTAACATACCTGGAATTGCCAAGAGAGCATATGGGAGGGGCAAAGCACATCTAAATTATAAAAATACAGATCAGGAATTGCTATTTTTCTTCTGAGATTATGATTATCCTCGCATCAAGATTATGATCAAAACATGGGAGCCAAGGGATTTTCCGATAAACCCGTACATCATCTGTCACCCCTCCCTCCAATACTTTTATATCAACAAGTATGACATGTTGAAGCGGCAGTGACAATCTCTGTGTTGCATAAATGAGGCGATAATCTGGAAGACTGACTGATTTAGGACCAAAAATGCAACATTTGTTCATGTTCAGCAGCTGCAGTTTGCTTTCACACTCCAATGTGCCCAACAAACCAAATTCTTTTAGTAATCTGTTCACTCCCTCACCTGCAGTAGCGCTGTAGCAAGAACCACTGAAGGAAACGACACTCAAACCTCTGAAGAAGATGGTAAGTGTAACTTGTTTCTTTATGAAATGTAAATAATGGAGTGCTGTGACATTTTAGCAGTTGTAAGATTTCTCTTTTGTTTAGGGCAAGAGACCACAACCCATTTCTCCCTCTAACGCTGGAGACACTTATTTGTTTTGGTTGTATTTACCCAGAATGCTCCAAGCTTTAGTCCATTTCATGCTTTTGGACAGGTCTGCAGTCACTGATGCATTCAAACTCCACCAGAGTTCAGTTCAACCAAACCAAAACTTAGGTTTGTAGGCGGACCAGAGTTTGTTTTTTTAGTCTGCATGAGCGTTTGATTACACATTCACACCTCTGGAAACAAATCAGGCTTTCTAGGCAAACAAACCAGAGTTAGGTTAAAGTAAACAGGGCTGCTGTGAATGCAGCCTAAAATGTGTGCCTTCTCTCCCAGTTGGTTTCCAAAAACTAGAATCCAGAAGCGCAAATGAACAGATTAATCAAAGATTTTTTTTTTATCTCAACCCTTTTCATCACAACAGGCCAGAAGTATCCATGTTAGTCCACATGAGGGTCAATTCACCATGAGTCACAAACAAGAAACCAAAATACTTGAACTGTTCCATTTGAGGCTGAAGCTGAACTCTGATCTGGATGGAGTAATGCAGTTTTTCCAGACTGACAACCACAGTTCCAGACTTTACATTTTTAATAACAAAGACTTAAACTCGTTTAATCTCACCAACTTCTTGCTTTTTATTCTAGTCTTTCTGAAATGAACAGAATTAAGATGAGTTTTTCTCCTCATATAATTGCCATCATGTTCATATGAAATAATACATTTATCTGAAATAATTGTGTTCATATCCTGCAGGAACATTATTTTTTATGCTCTAACTTAGCCATGACAGCCATCATAATAAATCACCATCAAAATTATTCAAGCAATAGGTTTCTCCAGGACAACCTGAGTTGACAGATGATGTTACAAATGCAAAAAAAAAAAGACCAACAGCAATCCACGAAGCTTCTGACAGCATTAGCACTCACAGCTTGTTATGGCAAAATGAGCAAAATGGCAGCAGCTTGATTGGAGCACCTACTGTACAAACTGACATGTCATATTACTTCCAACACTCCTTTGTCAGATCCCAATTGTTGACACTACATCATGCGGCTCTTGCGATAAGGTTGCCATGACATTTTCCAGACGACAGCAGGAAAATGTTGGAAACAAAAGGCTCGTTAAATGGATTCTATCCTCTGCAGCAAGTCTGATGCCTTCTTATCGACAGGTTAATTCCCTGAAGGAATTGGATGCATCAGGGGAAGAGACTAATGAAACAATCCCAGACTTGAATTCCCCCAACACACTATCAGACCTATCCGTCTGTCCTGCAGAATGGCCCAGCTTCAGGTAGTTCTCTTTTTCCCCCCATCACTTGTCACTATGGACCCAAGTTGAAAGGACAAATGAACATCTGAAATGTTCTTTTTAAAAAAAGATATTTCTCATAACCCTTAACCTGACATGAGGGAGGAAAATAAAAAAACCTGGTTGGTGAGACAGGTAATTGCAGAAAACACGTAGAGCTGGACTGACAATAAGTCATAAAAATGACAACTCTTTTGGTGCTTGGCTTCCTGATGAGATTGGATCCACTATGACTGCACAGCAGCATAAATAACTCTGGCAGTGGATTAGATGAGGGAGCTCATTGCATTGCACTCTGTTCATACCACTTACACTAAAGCAAATAAACACAGGCAGCAGGTGAAATGTCCAACAACTATTGCACCAATGAGGTGCAGGGCTCCTGGGGCCATGTTGAACTTCCCTGCATGGCCTCAAGAAATGGACCTGCTATTACACAGGAAACTTTGATGCAATAACTTCCAGCATACTGGGGAAAAACATTCATGAAAAATCCTAATGTCCAGAAAACTGCTAGGTGTGGGGTGGACTGAAAGGCAGCAGAGACTTGGCTGTCTTCAGAAATATGCCAACTTCTCCATCAACTCTCCAACAGGTTATTTACTCCAGTTTTTGTTTTTTGGAAACTAAATATGTCAACACAGTTTTGTCACAAATGTTTATTCTGAATGTGGTCATTGCTTTAGGAGATAACATTTTCTGTTCACCTTCATTTAGTATTTTTCCTTGGCCTCTGTTATGTGCACCATGGGAGTGATTCTAATTAAGATGGCTTTTAGCTTAACAACTCTAGCCTTTAAACAGTCTCTTTGGATGGTAATTTTGTTTTTGAGATTATACTGTAATTAGTCAAATCTGATGGCATTTGCCATTTACCTTGATCAAGCATAACATCACAACCTGCCTAAGACTGTTTGCGTCCCTCGTTTGCTGCTAAAATGTCTCAGTACCATTGAGGCAGGACTTTATTAGACGGCTGACGGTTTAACTGCCATCAGGACATTAACAGCAGAAGCAGCCTTGTAATTGTCAAGGTAGGTGCCTCTGAACTGGACTTGTTTGTCCAGCAGATCCAATGGATGTCAATGTGAAATTATTTATAAAGCAGATTAAAAATATATATGCTGATCTCTGCACTTAACAGGACAGAAATGAACTACTGAAAATTATTAAAGAAAGATGCTTGACTAGCTTGACCATTGGCTTCCTATGCAATTCTGCTTCAATCGCATCAACCTCTAGTGCTCCGTCTGGACATTCTCTAGATAATAATCATAACCTCCCCACCCCCCCAAAAAAAACAGTCACTGTTGTCTTCCGCTCTGCCACGAAAGAGGTTTAAATGACAGACCATTACATCAGGTCATGTCTGCACATGGTGACCCTACTGTCAGCGGTCACCCTATATATAGCGACTTTCATGCTATATAAAGCAAAATTTCAGAAAAAAATTGGTATCATCCAAAATTAAAATTGGCAAGTCAGGCTTTTTAAAGACCAGCAGTCAGACAAGGAACTTGAAACCTATAAGAAGGAAATCTCTCTGTACAGCAGACTTGATGAAAATATCTTAATCTTGAGGACGGGAAAACATCATGCAGTGCCAAATAAAGTCCTAAAAACTAAGTAATCCTTGTAAATATCTTTGCTGAGCAAGAAATAAGAACATGGAAATAAATGTATGAACAAACCAACTGATAAAAAATCATAACAGAGTAAAAGTAAATGACAGGACAAGAAAGTACTTTTAATAGTCTAAAAATCAAAAGAGACACCTAACTAAATCAGCATTGTTAATATTTCCCCTAGATGATTGGATGCAAACAGAAAGTCAGATTTTTCCTTCCAAACTTCAAGCCCCCCTCCGCCTCCATCCAATTTAACGCATCATCTGCAGCAGTAATGTTCAAAAATTCTAAATAAAAAATAAAAGTGCAGCTTATGCAAAAAAAAAAAAAAAATCGGTGCTCAACGTTGGCCTCCAGAAATTAGGATGAAGAAAAATAACAGGGATGCAGAGGAGTGGTGCTGTATTCTTTGATATTACGCCACAGAGGTTAGTCATACGGCAGAAAAAGAATCTGTTTTGAAGAGCATACAAATCTAAATATTTGCTGGCCGAAGTGCAAAGCTGTCAAAGGGTTTTTTGTACTTAAAATAAAAGAATTAGATGACTATTATAATTATGAGCTGCAGCTCTTGTTGTCCTAATTGTTTGACCATCAGATCATCACTTACCATACCAGTGTGGAGAAAGGATATTATTGGAGAGGGAAGATAGATGGTGCAAAGAAACAAAACACAAATGAGGGAGCTGAGATGAAGTTATTTGTTTTCTTTACCATTCTGCCATCCAATTTCACATTTCTCAAACACTTCCACTCCTGTTGTTTCTGATTTTAAAACCTGTCAACTCCAATACGCCTGCACACCAGTTCAGAGTGATACAAAACAGTATTGTTACTGAACAGCAGCTGATGCTATGTACTGTTGGTCTTCCTTAGTGTGCAGCAGCGTAAAGGTTGACGTCTCTCTCAAAAGTGATTATATACAGAAGTTATTTGGTCTTGAAAAGGAAATGCGCTTCATAAACACAAATAAGAGGAGCTGGGTTCAGCTGAAGAGGAATTCTCAGAAACAAGACCGTTATCTGTCCAACGACCCCCAGGATCTGATAGATATTGCTACCTACTGCACCTTTCTTTCCTCAGCCTTCCTATAGTAGGAGTTGGTTCTCCACCAACTCCTCAGGCCAAATCTTTCCTTAGTAAAAAGCTTTTGTTCTTTGGAAGTCCTGGTGAAAGCAGTAACTGACTAATCTTTAAGTAACACCTTTCAAGATGGAAAGAAATCACTTAGTACTCTAACAAACTGGATAAAAACACACAGGACCAAATCAAATGAAAGCAGACATAAAAGAAGTTTTTATCCGTCCTTCAAAGAAAGCCACAGAGTTTGCTCATCTCAGAGTCAGCCGATGGGGGGAGGTCCAAAGTACTGGAGCCACAGAAGAAAAAGTGCCGTCTCCTTTAGTTTTTCAGTCTAAAGGAGACTGGAAGCTATGTATTGTCCCCCATACACACATACTGCTGATTGTATGAGGGACAATCAGCAGGCCTTGATCAGACCAAAGCCTTCTGATTGCCCCTGATTGACCCCAGGCCCCTGATGCGGGTGTAGATTTAGGCTGTCCATGTAGAGTCTCAAGTCAAAACAAGGCTCTTAAAATGCACTCGGTAATCAACCTGGACCGTAAAAAGTTGCCTTAGCAATGTAGTGACTTCACTTAATTATGCAGCCACATATGCAACAAATAATGCAATAGATATTCCAATATTTTTCTCTCTCAGAAAAAGCATAACGTTTCTTTAAACTACTGCAGTTCATTGGTCCATATAAACCAGCCTTCATTCCAAGAGCATCAATGAGCTTAAGTTGCATGTTTGATACCGTTTTAGTCCTTGGATCACTTTTGAGAGAGTCTGACCATTGCAAACCAGAAACGTCCTTCAAAAACGTTGCACTTTTCCACATTATCTAACCTAGTAGTCTCATAATCACATTTTGGCCCTTGTCAATCTTGCCTCAATACTTTCCTACTTTCTGTGCCCAACACATCAGCTTTTAGGACACATTTACTAGCCGTCTACAATACAAGCATCATCACAGACCTAATCAGTGATTGTAATGTTTTGTTAATGCACAGTGGAATTGCATACACATGTCTGAAACACGTGAACACAAGATAAGGTTTTCTGGTTCCAGTTAATCCAAAAATCTAAAACATAATGGTTGTGATAAGTTTTCTGCCCATGACCTTAACAGTACCAGGCTGCTGATCCAATATTGACCCACATGTTCTGAAAACCCTTAATCCTGCCAGTCTTAGAGGAACATTCTGCACTCTGAGCTCTAGAGGACATGGTACACCTGAAGATTGAAGAACTGAAACGTCTCAGTAAGCAGGAGAAGACAGAGGAAAAAAATAGGAGACAATCTGACGGACAAGGACAAAATCGTAAAATATGATGCAAAGTTTCTTGTCCTTTAACACAGGAAAAAAAGTCTGGGTGTGATTTCCCTGGAGGAAAAGGGTAGAGGTGCCCTTGTGGTTTAAAGATACTTAGCTGTAATTAGAAAGTCATTGGTTAAATCCCATCAGCAGCCAACACATTTATCCTGTTAAACTACACTCCTATTTGATGCATTTGGTATGCACAGAGTACTTCGGCCATCGACCATACTCTGGTTCAAGTGTAATTTGGATTAATCTATTTAAAAAGAACCCATCAGACTCTGATTAAAGATTCCAGAAAAACCTCATTGTAATATCGCACAGGCCTGCCACCTCTACCCCGTATATTTGAATAAGTAGACGGCTTTCATTAGAAACTGAAATAATTATCTCAGCAGTGATTTGTGCAGTCCCCCCTAAAGAACTTTTCAAATAATCCTGTTAAAGCTGACTCAAGATTTGAAGTGACCAAATGCCATGAAATTTGCCTTTCAGGGGCAAATAAATAAGGACTGGCCACATTGCTGAGTAATTGCAGGCTTTGCTTTTTATTGCCACAAATGCTTTCATCATCAGACTGGACCATAATTGAAATACATAAAAATGGACATTAAATTGAGTAACTTCGAAATTCAGCAAAGAAACCTCAATTCATGATAATCTTCTAGATATTTGTTTAGTTTTTACTTAATTTACATTTTTGACATTTCTATAAATGTAAGCAGAGTTTTCCAAAAACATTCTTGTTTATGTTAACCTGGCATGAAGACACACTGTTGATAATTAGGTTGTTACTGAAACCATTAGCTGATCTTAATTTGTGTAAAGGTTTAAATTAACAAATATAAATAAGCAGACCACCTTAAAGTTAGTTTGTGCCTGTGGCTATTTTAGATCAGTTTAACTTAAATGCAACCAAACCTTGAACACCTTTTATTACAAACACATCTGTTTTTCCAACATTGTGAAGACGTCCAACTCTCAAAACAATGATTTAATCAAATTATCTTATAAATCTCCAAGATGACAAAGTATAATCTGTTTCCTTGCATAAGTTTATTCCTTCTGATTGGTTGTCAAGCCTTACACAATACTTAGCACAAATTGTCTTTTTTTAATTTGTATTTTTATACTGGCTTTGATTTTGAATCATAATTTATTTTTCCTTCTGGCTACCTCAGCTTTAAGTGGACGACGGTACATGTTTTCATGCAGTGTGTCGAATTTGAAAGAAATGTCCCCAGTTTCAACGAGAACCTGAAGAAAGTTATTGATACAGCAAAAAAATAGCAGGAAAGACCAACCAAGGTCTACTTTTTTAAAGATTTTATAGATTCTCCCTCTTTACCATTTCTAATATATAATGTATATTTGATAGACAAACTAGCCAAAGCCCACTGTAAGCTGTTTGTTGGATGCTGAATGTCCCTAATGGTCCAGTCCTAAAATTTGTCATGTTTGATCACACAGTCAGTGCAAAATCTCCAGAGAAATGCCTGCAGTTTGGCGTTTGGCCGTAAATCTTGGGAACAAGAACTAACAACATGTGAAGAGCAGTTTTCCCCACACATAAAAGTCACTTCACTTACAGACCAGTTGTCCCTCAGCCCTCATTACCCTTTTATTAATCCATTTTCAGTGTTTACCAGCTCAGCCAGTGCATTCATCATGCAGCATTATAGAAGCGTGTCACCCCAGCAACTCTACATTTAGTAATTAGATGGATTAATTCACTCTTCAGCAAAAAAAAAAAAAGGTTCCACATGCTCACTTTAACAGAAATGTAATATTTCATCCATCGGTACCCAAAAAGAAAAACGTGGATTTGGCAGGTAAAGCATGATGGGTTGGATGACGGTCAGGTACCCGCTAATATGAAGCAGATTCATGTGAAGATATGAAGTCTAATTGTGTTGACAAAACTGCTAGCTTTGAAATGTAAGATGTAGTGAATAAGGTGAAGGCAGAATAGCCAACAATAGTGAATTCTGTCTTTGCACAGCTGCAATACTGCAATAAAAACAAAACAGAAAAAAACCTCCAGGTACCAAATTAATTTACAGGAACAGTTCTAGGACATACGGCTGAAAACTACTGACCTCATCTAAACTCTCCTCCCTTTTTCACAAAGTTGAGGTAGAACAAACTTGCATTTGTGTTAAACTACTAAAACTAATTTAATCTACCGTATACTGCATGTACTTTCCAATATTCAGGCTGAAGTTGCTGATCACTTTTTGTGGAGTCTTGTGTACAAACCCCAGCAGATTCCCAGCTGCAGATGTGCACTGTATTGCCAAAAGTACTAAAATGATTACTGAAGCTCATTTGCATGCAATCTTTAATGCCATCTTAGTCTTCAGCTTGAATATAGACTTTAAAATAAGTTTAACTGGTCTTGAAAGTTGTCTAAAAGATCTGGTTATGAATTAATAGCAATATTTGCTCATTCTTATTTGGATGATAGGTTGATGTGCAGAAAAGCAAGGAACAGACAAAATATAAAACGAACATAAAACAAAATCTAGATTCACATCGCGGCTCATGACACAATCAGCAGGCCCACTGATTTCAGATGCCGACTAGGTTTAAACAAAATATATTACACAACAAATAAAGTTTGGTCTGTGAGCATCAGTACTAATTAATGTAAACTGTGAATGTTTATCAAATGAGAAAGTGTTGGTGTTGAATGGTGTAAAACAAACAGCATAATGGAGACAAACTAACTGCCCGGTTCCTCTGCTAAGGAGAGAACACAGTATGACCAGGGGTTCCCAGTCAGCAGGCCCACTCCCACTTCCCCAAGAGAGACGAAATGTTATGAAATATGAAGAGACATGAAAAAACATGAGTTCTCAGACTAAACTTCTACAAGAAGTTCCAGGAATGGTCTGCATAGAACCTGGTTGCAATTATTTCCACTAATGACGAGCTAAAGACCGTTTTTAAAATAAATTAATGACTGGGGAAGAAAGACTTAACACTACCAAATAATTTAACACTACTGACAGGGAATTATGTGGAGACATTTGTGGGTCGGATTCTTGTTAAAGGGGTTCACTCAAAACATTTTCCAAAAAGACCAATGCTAAGAACTTCTCACATTTTCAATTCCTAATAAAAACATTAAAATTTTATGAAGGAACTAAGAATTTTTTTTTATTATTTCTGAAAGTCTCCAAAAAATGTGGCCACAATTGTAGAAGCAGTGGCCAAAAAGACTTTCAGCTGCAGACATGTTGTATTTATTGAATTGACAATAAGTGTCAAGAAAGCTGAAAAGTGTAAAGAATTTTTGATCTTCTGTTTTGCTATAAATATTACTGCTTATATTGTTTGGATTTACGTTGTATACTCAGAAGAAAACAGCATTTATTTACTGCATAGAACTGAAAAAGTTAAATTACTATGTCGGTTTTTTGGGTTTCCTAATGTCACCAAACGTTAAACAGTTAATAAAGTATTATATCCCATCCCTACTTATGACATAGAGAAAGCTGAAATGGGCTGTAAAAGTACACAAGGGTTAAAACAAGTTTTCCGTAAAGGGTTTAGGTATTATTTTAGCATTCAGATCTTACCCTGACCTCATCAACCTGCCCGACATCATCATTTATCAAATAAAGCCATAAACGGTAATCTCTTGAGCAGAGCTGCTTCATGATTTAATGACAGACTCCTCGCAGTACTTGGTTATAGGGCCGCTTCTTAAGGACAAAGAATAAGGGCACCAGGAACATTTGTTTTAACACTATCAACTGTCTATTCGTTTGCATTTGGAATGGGATAATAGTCTGAAAAATGAATGCTGCAAGGATATTAGCATAAGGTGCAATGGCCTTGCATATTGTAGTGGCAATTTATTTCTAACATACAGCTAAAACAAACAAATTATGGAAACTAATTAAGAGCTCCATCATCATATGTAAGGAAAGTTGATGTGTCATTTGCATGGGGAAGAAGAGCAAATTACTACCTGCAGCCAGAGTGAAACTTCTGCATCTAAACCCTAAAACAAAATACCTGCCTCGACTATGAGACTTAATGAGGCAAAACACCATCAGCGTAGTGAGAAACACACCAATAAATTACTCAACCACTGGTGACTTCATTACCAGTAAACTGATTGAAATAGCTATAGATAACTCAATGTTATACAGCCCTATCCACAGCTGTAATATCACTGTCTGCATAAAACACATAAAGATGTGGTAATATGTGTGAAGGCACTTGGAAATCCATTTAGTTCTGCAATGCAATATTGCACTGTGAAATTCCTCTCCCAGAGATGTGCCATGTAAATGAGATTTTCGCATCTTGACGAAATGAGAGTGCAGTTTGGTGATAATGATGCTGTAATGCTCAAGGTTACTAACCCTCTTAAAGGGCAGAAAGAAAGTACAGAAGCGTGGAGCAACTTCTGACAAAGTGAGAACCTGACATTTGTCCATAATGATGTTTTTCCAACTCTTTCAGGTGGGTATCTTTTACACCACTATTCCCAGTAAAAATCAGTGAGGGAGATTTTAAAACATTATTCAAGTACTGCACCCAAGGTACACAACTACCAAGGGGTAGATTTCCTTTCCAGGGCAATTTAGCATCTGCTTGCAACAAAGAAATGATGCCTGTGGGAGTTTACAAAACTGCTAGAGATTTAAAAACTAAGCTGAACTACAAACACAGATGCAATTTTCTTATTTTAATAACTAAAGCAACCTCTGAGGAGCAGTGGAAAAGATCACACAAGAGTCCTGAGCTAAACAGACCAGTTCATAGTCAGAAATGATTAGGAACGCCAGCTTTCGGCTGAAGTTTAGGGACAGAAGAATTAAACCAAATTGAAAAGGGCTTTTCAGCAACAAGGCAGTTGAAAGTCCCTTGTTGCAAGTAATGGAAGTCAACAGGAAAAGATAAGTTGAGAATATTGCTTTTAAGATGTTGCATTTCAACATGATGTGAAATTATTTAATTTATTTGTCATAAATGACACGAACGGATGCCCTGCGTGGAGAACACAGTCTCTCAAATTGCTTTAAATTGTGTTTTTATTTGACAAAACAATGAGTGTCACAATTATTAGACCTCAGCCATTTCCTTCCTGATGAGAAGACAATTGTTTTTCATGCTACTCATTCGTAGTCAGTAAACAGCAATTTCCAGTGATGATATCAGAAAACAAAAGGTAATCACATATTGGAAAGAATGCAACCTCATTCAAGTCTGTTTTCATTAAAAGTACATTTGTCCTTTTGATAAATATGACCATGACTTCAGTTCTGAGCTGTGTGTCAACATTGTAATTCTTAAATGCAAAGATGAATGTTGTGAGTACAATGGAGTTATAACTTTCCTTTTACTTATCCAGTAAATTTTGCTGGATAAATTTACTGTTATCCAGAAAACATATATCAAACTGCAAGGACAGACTTCTGGGTTGTTCTCTAAGATTCAGAATTTAAAAAAACCAAGTCCTTAAAGTTCACTTAAGTTTACTACGTATATTTTTCTAAACATTGTTATGACTGAAAAAGAAAATAAATACTCATCTCTCTTCCTTTATGATCGGAGCAAGGTGCTTCCTTGTGCTTCATCAAGGAAGCACCTTGATGAAGCACCTCCCAAATATCCTCCCAAATATCCTTCACCTCCCAAATATTTCAGTTTCAGCATCCAATAAGTTTATAACTCAAACTATATATATAAAATACTGTGTAGACACAAACCCTTAGGCCTACTTCACACTAGATTTAAACTGATTTCAGGTTTCCAGTACCTACATGACTTTAAATTTGGACAACTAATGCCATCTGACACAATTGGACTTGTATAACTTAGCAAATAAGTTTTTGGCGCTACAAAACCATTTTCTACACATGCTGGTAAACAGTTTGGTATAATTTCTGTGAGACAACATCCAATTTTTCAACCAGTATTTGTTGCAAGTCAGCCACTCCAGTTGTATCGATTACTCTGGTTCATAGCTGATCCCATTGATCCCATTGATATTGTCTGGTAAAAACCCTCTAGAGGTCAGCATTGACATTATGGAGGAGAAAATTCAATACCTTAGAGAAGAGAAACAGTACTGAAGAATCTCATCCTGATATCGCTCTACATTGATATTGCATTTATTTAATACAAGCTTTCTGCATGGAAAAGAATGTTCATCCATTTGCCAGCAGTTTCAGATAATATAAATGACCAGGTTGCCAACACAGCACAGTGCATAGTAATTTTAATGTGGGCCAGGGCTTCATGCAGGTGTCTTGGTAAATGCTGTCCGAAGGAATCATGAACATAATAAAATATTTTCCCTCTCAATGTACCATACTGATCATCAAGGCTCTAATCCCAGGAATAAAGTACGACTTAAGCTACCACTAAAACATATTGTAAATCTTTCTTCAAATAACTATTCTGCATGTGCAATTTGGAGGTGTGTGAACCTGCACCAGAGAGCCCCACCATACCAATGTCCAAGAAACCAGTTAAATGCAGAATTTATTGGTGTGTAGATCATTTATTGTATCTCGGTTGCTGGGTGAGATTTCATTTGCTGACAACGTGGATGTTTTTTGGCATGCCTCTGTGATTTGGCAGTGTAACAGGCTGGTGACCTGTCCAGGGTCTACTCTGAAAATTGCATGTTACTGGAATTACACAACACACCCTGTCCCTGACTGAAAAGCACTCAGTATTACCCCTTGTATTTAAATCCGTAAAAAAAAAAATACATGACCTTACTTTTAAACATAGAAAACTGTTCAAGTCAATAAAGCAGCTAAAATCACTCTAGTGAAATATTGCATGGGACTAATCTGCAGAGATTCCAGCATTTTAGAAGTATTCACTGACTGCCACCCATGAGGTCAGCAGCCATGTTTGTGTGAACTTAAGCAAGAGTCCAACATTCTGAATTAACACTTTCAACAGCCAAATAGGATACGTTTAAGTGCTTCATGGTACTTTTCGTGACTTTGATGTTTTATGGATCTTTTTCTTTGAGGACTCTGGCTTTTAATGTTTATATTTTAACATGTTTCAATGAATTCTAGAAATTAAATATGGGTCAGGGGATATTACTAGAGATTTATTATGTGGGACTAAAAGGAGAGAAAAGATCCAACCAGAGATTGCTTTGAGTCCTTGAGCAGATGCTTTCAAATTTACCCGTGATCATTTTTTATCTGGAAAAGGCCCTTTTAAAGAAAACAAATGAAGGTCACCAAGAGACAGCAAGAACCTAACTGCCACCAATATCTCAATTGTTAATAACTTGTGGAAGGTAGTTTTCTTAATATTTCATGAAAAAAGATGCAGATGGTCAACACAGCAGAGCAGTAACTATTAGGGTGTTTTTATACATCAACTAACTTCCTGTCTGGGAGGCATGCAGAACAGACATGCTACTTTTTTTTGCATCTTAGCTGCCATTAATTGTGGAAACTAGAGACAGAAATGAGAGGGAGAATGTTGAATTTCTCAGCTAGCAATGAGCTGGTAATTAGGTTTTTATAAAGAAAGAAAATCTATCACATTATCTTTTCTTGTAGCTGCCTATTTTAATAGTTTATACACCAAATAAACCTTAATATGCGCTAAGGAAATAAAATAAAAACAAAAAAGTGACGGAGATTCACTGTATTAGCAAAGTTATAATGCTGTAATATGTAAAAGTTTATTTAGATTTTAATGTACGGACTTGAGCCAAAATATAACTTGAATAAATTATTAATCTGGTAGAAATTTAATACACTAAAGAGCAAAGAGCAAAATAGTGAATATTAAACAGTTCAGTATGTAAAATTTGTCTTGTGGGTTTCCATCCAGCTGACTGGCAGTGCACAGCAGTAAGTGCCAAATGTAAATTTTTGAAACCTACACCTGTGTTACTGTATGCTGGTAAAGAAAGGCAAATTTTTTTGCGTGCCACTAGCAGAGAACCTTTAAAATGAAGATAAAATACAAATGATCCCATTTAGAAAACTATTCCTGCACAAATACATCCAAACAATCAAAAGAGTTTTATTTAGGTACCAATATTGTAGCACTAAAAACTGCAAATATCCCCACATTATGCAATCTTAACAACCCTCTGAGCCACTCAAACTCCTCAGCTGTCTCAGAGTCCCTACTTAATTCAAACACATTGCAGGGAAGAAGCTGTCAAGTGGACCATAAAACTCGGAGGGAAGAATGTATGAGAAAAGACAAATGCGAGACATTCTTAGTGAAAATGAAAATTGAGCAGTGGAGCATCCGCAAATGAAAGGCCCACTGGTCATGTTGGAAAATTTAGTTGGTACATGTGAGGGTCCTGCCTGGCAGACGGAGGGAGGGGAGCTGCAGCAGACTGATGGTGTGGCAGTACCAAACCCAACACAGTGATTTATTATGAGAGTCATGCAGCTTCAGAAAAGCCTCGACAAAACAAGAGGGATTATACAATAAAGCCCAATTTGTATCCATTTTGCTCTGCTAAGAAACAAAGTGAATTAGTGAGTTGAAACCACAGACAACTGCAACACCTGACCGAGGATGCACGGTTTTCTGTTTCTTTTTCCTGTCAGCAGTTTCTAGAGATTGATTACTATATATTGATGAGTCAATAGCTTCACTAGCAGAGAAAACAAAATGGATCCTCAAACTGTGATGCATCTTTGTTTTCCAAATGAAAACAAAGATAACTTAATCTGGTCATTTTGCAGAACTACTAAGACCTAAAACTTGTATTGTCAGTTTATCATTTAGTCAGGGGTTGTGCTCGCCTCCTGATACTAATAAATAAATTATGACAGTGAACACATTCAATAAAGCATTGCTTATTTATTTCCTGTTTCACAATTACTGCCAGTAGGATGTGTTGAAGATTAACTGCCTTGTTGCTGAAATGTGCGGCACAAATAAACTTGCCTGCCACATTTTGGTCTCTAAGAGCTTTAGATGGATTATTTTAGTATGATTTTTTGTATATTATTTTTTGCAATTGCCCAACACAAGGTGGATGGAGCATAATTGTGAAGTGGAAGGAAAGATGGGGATCTTTCACACACACACACAAAAATAATTGCTAGAAGGATGAATACATGTGCACCCCTCACTTTTGAAATATTTTGAGAAAAAACAAATAGTACAACCATTTACTTCTGCTTTATGTCCTACATCAAAATACTCTAAGGTTTTTAGTTGCAACAGAAACACACAAAAGTCAACAGATACAAATGCTTTTAATAGGCACAGTGTCTTTTGAGGTCCACCGGAAATACTGACACAAACATTTCAAATGTATCTTCTGCCTGATGTGTTCTAGTTTTGTCTCTTCTCAGCAACATTTGAAAATGAAATTTAAAAATAAAACGGTAAAACAATTAAGAAAGTAAAATATAAAGCATCTCAGCTGTCTTCTTTGAAAGGGTAAAAAAGAGGAACATACTGATTCCTTTCAGGGTTCAAGTTTGCTCAGTTTGTGTGAAATAGTTCCTTACTCTGTATTGTCTTATGCTGAGCACCAGATGTAATTGTATGTTTTAGAGACTTTGGCAGGCTGCCTCTGGCAGTTCACTGCTGATGTAAATACCAGACAGCAAATTTGCTGTCTGCCCGCATTAAAAACAGACCCCTGCTGACAGCTTGCATGTTAAAAGCTACTCAAATTAAAATATCTTATATTTACAAAACAATCATTTCAAACCTCTTAAGAGCAAAATACTTTCAAAAGAATATCCTGACAGTAAATGGACTGAACTTATATAACGCTTTATCCGATGATTTTGACCACTCAAAGCGCTTTACACTAGAGTCACATTCACACTCACAAATGCTCACACATTTATACACCGATTTGCAACCCAGTAGGCAATTTGGGGTTAAGTGCTCAGGGGCACATCGACATGTGGCAGGAGGAAGCTGGAATTGAACCTACAAACTTGCGATCACAAGACGACTCCTCTACCCACACAGCCACAATCACAGTACCAGAACTTCAACAAGAAACGTAAAGGAATGTTAATTTATGCAATTTACAGAAGCTAGCAGCTGTGTTACATAGCATGAATAATGTTAATTACCACCATAATTTAGAGTAATTTTACATTCACAAAGAGAATTCTTTTAAACAATGTCATACTCTACAAGGATTTTTTTTTTTATCTTTTACTCCAATCATCAGTGAACTAAACCTAAGATCAGATCTTCAGGATTAACACTGTATAGTAAAAAACTGATTTTAAACACATAAAGAAACCAAAAGGTAATTTGATAAGTAAAAACTAATTATGGTTTGAGTTAGACTGTCAGAAGACTGTCTGCTCTTATCTATAAAAACAACGTAGCGCTACTTAGAAACCAAGTGGAATCATGTCAGCAAAGACAAAAACTAATTTAAAGTTTAATGATTGTAACAAAAACAGGAAGGTACGTCTAAAAAACGAGATTCAAAGAAACATTTCATTTGTCTGGTGGAAGCCAGCAAACTGGACAGTAGCTCAGCAGACAGTCAAGGACTCTCCAAAGCGAGGATAAGCCACAAAAGGTTATCGTTGAAGAAGATTGCTGTTCAGAGCGGCGCATACAAGCATATAAATGAAAGCAGAGAGGAAGGAAAAGGTCTGGAAGAAAAAGCTGCACAAGCTTGACTGATAACTGCATCCTTGAGAGGATTGTGAAGAAATGCCGTTCCAAGAATTTGAGGGAGATTCACAAGAATGCAGTCAGAGCTTTAAGAGCCGCGACACACAGATGTGTTCGGGACACGAGATACAACTGTTGCTCTCTTTGTGTGGAAAAATTATCAGAATG
This sequence comes from Micropoecilia bifurca, assembly GCA_903067075.1. Lineage (NCBI taxonomy): Eukaryota > Metazoa > Chordata > Actinopteri > Cyprinodontiformes > Poeciliidae > Micropoecilia > Micropoecilia bifurca. Next base: position 78 of record CAEGAF010108379.1, on the reverse strand, counting down.
CATCTGACCTGGGCTGAGGAGGAAAACACCAGAGTCTGATGCACTGGTGGATTTAAGAGGAGCCCTGATCAAAGAAGT
>CAEGAF010108358.1:0-96507 GCA_903067075.1 Micropoecilia bifurca | reverse complement strand
GTTTGAGAAACTTGCATAGAGATGTCTGACAATAGGACAAGAGTAAGCATATCAAGTCAAATTATAATCACACACACACACACACACACACACACACACACACACACACACACACTACCCAATAAACAACAATCAGGAGTTGAGTTTCTTCAAGGAATCTCACTCTGATTGTTTAACATCCCCAATTGAAACAGTTATTTTCTGAACTCTGCTTATCTTAACTATTGATTTCTTTTTTTTACAAACAGGAACAAAATATGTAAAGTTTTAATTCTGACTAACATTAAGTCGTCATTTTGATTTCTCACACAAGCTACAAATGAGGAAAGAGAAGATTCTTCTGATTTCAGTATATTTCTTATTAAATACTATTGAGCTCTCAATTTGATTAGGGAAAATATCTTCATTTCACATCACATGACATTCTTATGACTTTCTGATGACCTTACATAATGAAGCTATTTATGTCTGCAGTAAACTAGCCTTTTTGTAGTCCTCTCTACCTTTTTTATGCCAGGAAATGTCAAAAGAGAGAGGGAGGTACCTCCTGCCTGTCACGGAAGACCACAAATCTGTCAGCAAACTTCATCTGTCAGGCTCGTTGCCCAAACTTGTTGCTCAAGAGCTTCTGGCATGCCATAACAAACAAGAGTGTGTCGTGGCGCATTGCCTCAAATAACTGGTCCAACTGTATAAAAAGGAGGAGTAAATAGTAAACACTGTAAACTTTGACTTTATTGATCTCTTTGGAGTCCGAAATACCATTTTGACATTTTCTTAGATTGGTTTCTTGCTACATGCACTGACTATAAAACGGTACTTCCTCTTCATTGCTTTAACAAATCAATCATAATCAAAAAGATTTTTCTTTGGGCAAAAGAATATATTTAAATGTCAAAGTGAAAACTGATTTTGATTAAATAGGTTTGTAACATGAAATAAGTGACTGCATGAATATTCACCCCTGTTAAGTCGGTATTTAGTAAATACACATTTGGCTGCAATCACAGCGTGGAGTCTGTCAAGTTCATAAATACTTTATTGATCCCAAAGTGAAATTAAGTGTTGATGTAATCCTTTTTCTCCTGAAATCTATAATCAACTCCTTTTTGTTTACCCTAAAAATGAGACGATTGTTCCCAGGTTGCACATCTGAACACAGCGATGTTGTGATTTAATGATTTCCTATCTTTAATATATATAAAAAATTCTATAAAACTTATTTCCTTATTGTTGTAATAAGGTGTTTGTGTGTAGAATTTTGTAGAAAGACATTCATTTATAAATGAATGTAACATGTATTTAATAAGACTGTAACATAAAACGTAGAAAAAGTTCTGGTTTCCAAATGCTCTGTACAGTGAAATGTTTTCTGTATAATTAATGCATTGATTGTGTTTCAGGAAAAAAAGAAAGAAAAAATAACTAAACAATATATATGTATTTTGTTGTGCGTTTAAACTTAGATTCCACTTGTGGAACGAACGGTGTGAAAAAGTCTCCAGAAGGCTCCCTGGTCAGCCAGTCCTTCTTCCTGAACAACAAAGAGCATTCGACTACGCCAGCCAAGTCACTAGTGAGTTTCATCATCGTTTCTGTTGAACGGATCAATAATCTCAATTTTGCTTCTTCACTGGCTTCAGTTCTTTCTGATTCTCTGAACGGTTTAACTGACAAAAAAAGTTGTTTAACTGACAACTTTTGTGTTTGGTCAAAATATCAAAGACAGAGCAAAGGTCAGCTGCTGATGCTCTACAGTGCATTTTGAAAGCATTTTACTCTTTTCATAAATGCATTTGGTCCTGCCCAAAGTTTTAAATCATTCCTAGTTTCTTTGCTTTCTTTGCAATTGCAAATTATTTATTTTTTAAAGTTGCAGCAGGACATGTTTGCCGTTTAGTCTGGACAAAAGATTAATTTAGGTCATTTACCAATTAATGGAAACAAACTGAATCAAAAGGCTGAACTACCTCTTTTGCATGTCAACAAATTCTGCAAAGGTCGGGTTATTAAACATCCATTTGTGTCAGGGATCCATCCAAAAGTTGCACAACAGTGGCATAAGTAAATAAAAAGTAGAGCTATCTTGATGCAAGTTTTCCTTGCATCAAGTTAAAAGACAGACTGATTATGGAAAAGGCATTTATAAAGATTTTAGCATCTCAAATTAAGATTAGCATTACTAATTACAGACTGCAGTCCTTGCATGCATCTCCCATAGCCGGGTTCAGCAACTTTTATAATCCAGAGAAACATTTCTCATCTAAACCTTTAATAATAAAGACCTAAAATATAAAAAATCTTAACTTATTTCTAAAATATTATGGTGAAATTTGAGAATTGTAATTAGATCTTTAATTCTGCGCCTAACGGAGAAGACCCTCATGTTGTGGAACAATCCTCTTTCCTCTCTGTGCAACACCCAGGTTCGTTTTACCAACTGGTCCTGACGCCTCAGAGTTATTACCTTGAGAAATAATTAGATTTGGTTAAATATGAAACAGGCTTTAATGCCAAAAATAAACAAATGCAACAAGTCATACAAATGGAACAGATACAGAGTGACGTTGACCGTCAGAGCGCTGGGTGACACTTGGATCAGCTTAGGGATGCAACCAAGTCAGGCAAAGGTTGCAGTGCGAGTTTTGCTTTTATTCTTCTCCTCATTCCTCTCTAAAGGTTAGTGTTGGTCAGGTTCATTTTGTGTATGAGACTGTTGTCAGTCTTATGTGATATGGTTTTGTAAGCATGCAAAACCATATCAAATACAATAATTTTATCCACAAAACTTGTCTGAATCAATGTATTTTCAATAAACATAAACCAGCGGCTGACCTGTAGAAAGTGTTATTTACAGGTTTATTAAAGTGAATAAAAAGATTTAATATCTTTGAGATGTCAAACTGCTTTATTAGAAGTAAAGTTAAATCTGTTTGCATCATTTCAGAAACATGAAATTGAGGAGGATGGAGCAAACGGCAACAAAGATGGTGGCAGGAGAGACAAGAAGGATTCTGATATTCCTACGTCTTTTGTGTTTGGTCAAAATATCAAAGACAGAGCAAAGGTGAGCTGCTGATGCTCTACAGTGGATTTTTAAAGCATTTCCTCTTTTCATAAATGTATTTCGATTTGTGGTTCTTTTTTCTTCATTACACTGAAATGCTTCAAGATCACCAAACAAATTTTAACACGAGATGAAAACTACCTGAATAAATACAAAATGCAGTTTTAAAGCAATGATTTCATTAATGAAAGAGAAAACAAAAGCTGTCTAGTATTACCTGGTTGTTTGTTGAAAAAGTAATTTTCCGCTAAGAGCCACCCTCTCATGGCAACAACTGTAATCTGTTATTTTCAATCACAAGCAATGAGTCTCTCACATCAGTGTTAAGAAATTTCTGCAGAGTCGTTTTAATTCATGGGGGTTTTATGCATTAAAGGCTTATTTTAGTTACAGCACCACAGAACCTGAGTCGTTTCAGGACTTCCAGATGTGTTTTGCAGTTTTGCCTCCTGCATAACTCTGTGTGCTCAAACTTATGGTGACAAACTGATGGCTGGAAAATTTCCTTCAGAATTCAAAAGATTGATTTTTTTTTACATCTGCAAACTGCCTCAGATCATGAGGCGGCAAAGCAGCTATGGACCTTTTTTTTGGGGGGAGGGTTGCATTGTTTTCCACCTTGAAACTCCCATGGAGGCTATTTTGCCCATTTTCTTCATTCTCATGAACTCTGACCTTAACTGTGGCCAGTTTTGCATGCAGTGCTTTAGAAGTTGTTCTGTGTTTGTTTGTGACCTTCTGGATGAATCATCAATGTATTTTTGAAGTAATTTTTCTTGACCGCGCTTTCTCGGGAAGATTCTCTGCGGTTTCACTTTTCCTCCATTTGGCTCTTTGGTTCATTTTTATGAATCAAAGCCTTAGAACATCTTTCCAGACTCATAAATGTTGATGACTTTGTTTTTCATTTCTTTTTATTTCACCACATTGACTCATGCTTTATTGCTTTTCGGTGTCCTTTAGCCTACTTCATGCTGTCAGACAGGTTCTGTTCAAGTGAATTGAACTCATCTTTCCCAAAAACATGTTTGCTCAGTTAATCCATGTCATATAGACTCTTAATGAATGAAGCAATCGTTTTAAAACATTTTGGATTTTCTAGATATCTTTGTCTGATCTGCAATTGTTTTTTCTCAACACTGATGTTCTTCAATAATCCAAATTCAAGTCATAGCATTTAATGTCTTAAATTTAATGTCTTAAATATTTCAGTAAGTCTAATGGTCCCATTATGTGTAACGCACAGACACACATTTCTTAAATTAGATTTGAGATGTAATGACTTCTTGTTGAGCATGTTCACTTTAAGATGTACTTTGTTCTTATAGTTTCACTTAAAAAAGACAACTTATTTTGGCACTTATTTGTGTGTTTTGAGCCACACGACTTCAAGCTATTTAGCTAATTTGCTGTGGGGATTTTTCTTTTTTGTTGTTGTGATTCTGTTTTTTAGATTCCCTCTCATGTTTTTGTTTTTGTTCCAGTTGGATGAAAACAGCACAGAAGACGACTTAAAAGACGCGGCGCAACTGGACTCTCAAACAGAGGGCACTAATTATTTCTTACAGTACATCTCTACCCCAAGGTAATGAGATTGTGTCTCAAACATATTTTTAGCATTTCAATTTAATTCATGGGTTAACCTCCGATCACTGACTGAAGCTTTTCTTCACTCCTTTGTTTTACTTTCAGTTCAAAAAATGCCACAAACAGTACAGACGGTGGAGCAAAGTTTGTCTTTGGGCAGAATATGTCTGAAAGAGTTCTGGTAAGCTGATTAGCTGCTTCCTAGAGATTTACTAAGATGACATTTTAGTCATCTTTTTTTCTATTTTATTTATCTATTGTTTTAAATTTCAGAGTCCCCCAAAAGGCGAGGCCTCAAATGAGGAAAATAAAGAGGTTTCAGCTGCTCCTGCTTCAGAGCCCTCATCACAGGAAACGACTCCAGAGAAGGGTAAAAATACACTCACTCTTGCTCTTCAAAAATGTTTGCTATTCAGATTCATTACTGTGAGAAATGACAGCAAACTTAGCTGGACTTTGATGAAAACCCAAACATGTAAGATCTAAAGAAATGCATGAACACAGCCACATGCACGCCTGCAGGTTCCAGGGTCTTTTTCCAAGGCATGGAAACAGATTCTGATTAAATCCTCCTATGTTGTCTACATAAAGGAACTTGTTTACCACCACAGATGCAATGTTTTTATTGTAATTTTATGTGACAAACCAGCAGAAAGTTTCATATGTTAAGTGGAAGGGGAAAAAAAGCAAATATAGATTTTTCTTAGAAATAAAATCTAAAAAGTATGGTGTGCATTCCCCCCCCAGCTCCAGTCAATACTCTGCAGCGGCAGTGTTTGTTTAAGTTATAACTGCAGGTCTTTTATGTCTCTATTCCAGTTTTGCTTATTTAGAGACTTAATTTGTTTGGCCAGTGTTAGAAAACATCTGCACAGATTCTCAATTAGATTTAGGTGTGTGCTTTGACTGGGCCATTCACTCTGATCTGAGCCTTTCCAGTAGTAGATTCTGGCTTTGTTGTCCTGCTGGAATGTGAACTTTGACCCCACTGTTGAGTCTTTTGGCTCCTCCAGCAGGGGTTTCTTCCAGAATTGTCCCTTTGTTTTGCTCCATCCAACTTCTCATCAACTCCAGCTTCCCCTCCGTCTCCACAGTATGCTGCCACCACCATCTTGTTTCATTTTTGTGAAAAATGTTTTCAGTTTTTCACTCTTTCTTTTTTTAGACAAGTGACATTTTGCATGAAGACCAAAGCATAACATTTTTTAAGCCTTCTTTTGACTTTCTTTGTGCCAATTTTTCATATAAAAGTGACACACTTTTGGGATGCACAATAGACAAAATTGTCAAAATGTCATAATTAGACAAAGCTAATTCAAGAAGTGGCGACATTATGCGTGTCATTGTTGCCTCTGAATTCACAACGGTTGAAATTGATTTATGTCTCAGGTCAACTACATCAAAGTTGGAAATAAAATGACCTGAATTGTCAGATTGGCATTAAATAGTCCTGTATCGATCGCATTTGGGCCAAAAATGTCAGATTTGAGTTACATTTGCTTGGTTTGTAAAAATGGCCTAATCCTTGCCTTATCTGTCGGGACATCTGGGTGTTTTGGCAAGTTTACAATTGTTGCATGCTTTGTGAATTTCTAAAGTATTTGGAATAAAAGGTGTTGTGACAAACATGCATGAATTTTCTTCCATTTTACATTTGTCTGCTGCACTCTGTTGCATAAAATCCAAACAAAATAGATTTAAATTTGTAGATATAACCTGACTAAACACTTTTGCACTGAATACAGAGTTTGTAAAGGATCAAAGGCAATCTGTTTTGCTTCCAAGTTAGGGAATGACTACTTAAAAAAAACCTTCAAGCAAGGAGTAAATGACTTATTCTGCATTTCATTTTAACAGCAAACAGTGTGTCAGAGTCTTTGGCAGAATCTGCAGCAGCTTACACCAAAGCCACAGCCAAGAAGTGCATCTTAGAGAAGGTCGATGTGAAAACCGGGGAGGAGTCGGAAAGCAACGTTTTACAGGTAAAGAGACGAGACGGGCTTTGTGCATTCAACAAGGTTGAAAGGGATGCAAATTTTTCCCCTTATTTTCCCCCCTCCTTGTTTTTGCTACAGATGCAGTGCAAGTTGTACGTCTTTGAGAAGACGGCTCAGTCGTGGATAGAGAGAGGTCGAGGGTTGCTCAGACTCAATGACATGGCTTCTACTGACGACGGCACGCTACAGTCTCGTCTCGGTAAAACACACCTGCCAAACCTTGAATAGAGAAGAACCTCAACCCTGTTAAAAATGAACAGAGTTAGCCAAATAAAAATGCTTGTATTTTAGGTTTTAAGGTCATATGAGGTCTTAAAACTGCTTCAAGTGCTTGTTTTTAATCTCTGCTGCAATACTTCATGCATGGCACAAGGGGGTGCTAAGTCATGTGACCAACTAATCTGATCCCTTAATGTAAATTTATAAGGTTTACTTCAAACTTTTTAATAAAAGCACCAATAATTTTCAAACCTTGTTTAAATTCAAATATAAGAAATAAAAACACACATCTATGACTAATCAGATTGCATTAGTAGAAGCTACATTGTGTTTATTTATTTATTTTTAGTTTTTATGCTAGGACGTCTTAACAAATACAGTTTAAATGATCTTGCAGTAGTTCTGTACAGTCATGTGTCTCTGTGTCCCCTAATCTTCGCAGTGATGAGGACGCAGGGCAGCCTGCGGTTGATCCTCAACACAAAACTTTGGCCCCAGATGCAGGTGGACAAGGCCAGTGAGAAGAGTGTGCGAATCACTGCCATGGACACAGAGGACCAGGGGGTCAAGGTCTTCTTAATATCAGTATGTATCGCAAAACAATCAATTAAAGTTGTTTTATGGATTATCTTATTTTTTAAGTTGTAGATATTTTTAAATGTGTCCAGATTTTTATATTTCTGTTCCACATTTAATTTAGGTGTGTTCTAATCTTGTGTTGCTGTTGCTTCTCTCTTTCTTTCCCTTTTTTAAATTTTAGAAATGTTTTAGTCATGCACTCCACACAAAATAGATTTTATTGCACAATGACAGAACAACACGGCTCATGTTGCAAGGAGGCACACAGCTCAAGCAGAAGAAAGCTACTTCAGAACATTTTCTGCACCGGAAAATGGAGTTTGATTAGGAAAATGTTGTTTCCATAACTACTGCCTGCTATTCAACTAAATCATATTTTAAACAGGAGCTGATTGGTTGTATCTACAAAAATAGATTTAACGAAGATCATAGATATAAGCTTCTGCTGTAGTGCCAATTTCAATTTCAACTGTGTGTATTAATGCATATTGTGGTATTTTTTGACAAATTTGTCAAACGGCAGTTTGATGGTGGTTGATAGATGGTTGATGGCACAATGGTTTTTTGGAAAACTTTGTATTTAATCGATTATAATATTCATTTATCTGAATTCCATCATTTTATCATGGCTTTTTTTTATAATATAATTCCTTGTTGACGGCCAGTTGTTTATTCTAACCTTAGGGATAGGAGTTTCCTGATGTGCTTTTACTTCAAACGCTCCAAATATTCAGTTTTTATAGTGTGGTGCTTATTTCCAGATGAATACCAATGGGGCTTCATCTAATTAATCTTAAAACCTCCATCAAGTTTAACCTTTCGCTCCACACACTTTTACCATATTTACGGCCCCCACTTGCATAACAATGTTTTTTCCTGGCTACTAAGCTCCATAGCGTCTGTTTGACATTAGCCTCCAGTTGTTTAAAGGGCACCAGACCTACAGACGGACGTTAAATCTGAAACATCTGCACGCAGGAATGTACTTACAGTATATGTACCTTTAAAGTTCCTTAGATCTAGCTTCCCTTTTTGTCTTTTTGTTTCTTTAGGGTAGCTCGAAAGACATAGGTCAGCTGGCTGCAGCGTTACATCATCGTATTTTAGCTCTGAAGAGCAGAGCAGAGCAGGAGACGGAAACCCCGGCGCCAAGTATCCCGGAAGCCGAGGTGCCGCAGTCCAACGAGGAGGACAGCGACGAGGAAGACAAGGGCTCTGCCTCCGCCGCAGCCTCCACTCCTGCTACAAGTCAGTTTGCTCAATATGGACATTATAAATGTACAGTTGAATGACAATAAAGTCTGTCTGTCGTTTTGCTGACTGATTCTAATTTTCTGTTGACAAATTTGGTGGCAATTGCTTGATCTAGCACCAGGTTGACAGGCGAAACTATTTCTGCAGTAATTAATGTTTTGTTTTTACAAGAGGGAAAATAATCCTGCGTTTTTCATACATGGTGTGAGTGACCAGAGAAAAGCAGCGAGCAGTTGGAGGAGTGTTCTTCGTTTTAATGACTAGGTTTTGACTAATGATGACGACAGACGTGAGACAGTCAGGTCCAATTAAGAGAGCTTTATAAATGTGCAACCAGTTTGAATCTGGAGACAGGAGCGCCAGGTACAGGAACAGCTTTTTGAAAGGTAATGTAGATCTGAATTATTTATTATCTGAGGTTGAGATTGAAATTTTACCAAGAAATGTTTCAGTATGATAAGAATTTTTGATGTTTATGTGGATTGACTTACAATCAGTGACATTACTTTTCATGAGATTGAGATGTTTACCATTTATTTCTGCATGGAAACAATCGTAAAATGCAAATTTCAGAGATTAAAAACCATGATTTACTGGTCTCTAGTTTGACGTGCATAAAAGAGTCAAGCAACAACTTTTAACTTTATATTTTCCTCATACGTAATTGAGCCTATTTTAAATCTTTATCCAAAGATGGCAAATAGAACTCAGCCTTATATGAGATGTGTTGATGTCTGAACATAGATGTTTATTTAGGCCAAGAAGCAAATTTATTTTGGTTATTCGGTTCAAAAGTTAAATTAATTCCATTAGTGATGTATTTCATTTTTAAGGCCTAAAGCTAATAACAATCCTTACATGTAGTTTTAGAATGCTTAAACCAATAAAAAAGGATTTTCTAAACAGAAATGTTTCATACAGCAGACATTTGCTGATGCCTTCCACAAGCAGAGAAAGCCACATGATCATAACAAGACGAGATGTAACAACATTAAAAAGTATTGGACTGAGGACAAGGACAAAACGATTCCATGTGGGCCGCCGCCGCCACATTCATTGTCATAAGCCATTCCTGATCCAGAGAGTGTGTGAGAAGCGTCTTAAAAAGGGACATATGTTGCTCAGTAGCACAAGCTCTTCTTTTCTGATGAAAGTAATGTTTGCATTTCATTTGGAAATAAAAGTCTGGTGGAGGAGTTGAAGTGGCCCAGAATCCAAGATGCTTGAGGTCCAGTGTGAGGTTTTTAGTCGGGATGATATTTGAGAAGCCATGTTGTCTTTGTGCAGCCGTCTACCAGGACATATTAGAGCAGCGGTTCCCAAACTTTTTCTCCTGCGCCCCCCCTCCTCAATCCCCAGTGGTTTCCAACCCCCCCATGGATTACAAATGGCTGTCTGGTTGAACGACGTGTGGAAGGGGTTAGGAGGGGAGAGAGGATTCTTAGAGACTCCCTTTCTCTGGGGGAGGTTGGGGATCGACATTTTTGGGAGCAAAATGAATGTATGTAGCTAAACATAGACAACATCTGTAGCCTACAGGCTACTTGTTAAGCTTAAGGTGCTGTATTGATATTAGATAGTCATATTTTAGCAAATATTACCTGCATCCAGCAACTTTACTCAACTCAGTCGGTTAGTTTGGGGAAAAACTGTGAAAAGTTCTTTGCGTTTTGCTGGTTTGCTGCCATGATTCTAACACACCTGCGTATCTCTGCACAGCAGCAGCAGCAAGTCTCCTTTGCTGCTGCACAGGTGTAAACCCAGTGCAAGTGTTGTAGCGCTCATGTTGCGTTTAAAGGCGGCTCGGAAAAACAGGTTACCACATGTTAACAATGGATGAAACCGTTTTAACTGCTGATTAAAGTGACAGAGGACACAGATATGGGAAGTGTAGAAGCCCCTACTGTGTCAAATTAACATAGGAATAACAGAGTTGGCCATTCTAAGGTAAAACCCAGCACCTATCCAGACGGCTTCCCGCGCCCCCCCTGCAATGGCACGGCGCCCCCCCTAGGGGCCGCGCCCCACACTTTGGGAACCTCTGTATTAGAGCATTTCATGCGTCCTTCTGCTGACGAGCTTTACGGAGATGCTGATTCCATTTCCTAGCAGGACCTGGTACCTGTGAAAACTGCCAAAGATACCAAAAACTGGTTCAAACACCATTTTGTTACTGTGCTTGATTGGTCAGTAGTCGGATCTGATCAGAATCCCATATTAAATCTATGGATTATTGTGTCAAGAGGAAGCTGAGACACCAGATCAGTGAAGGCTGACATCAAAGCAACTTGGGCTTTGTCAACATCTCAGCAGAACCAAAGACTCATCTCCATTCCACTCTGCAACGATGTAGTAATTTATGTAAAGGAAGCACAGGCTAGTATTGAGTGTATATGCTGTATATTGAGTGTATAAAGCAGACTTGCTTTTCGTAAGGCTGACATTTCTGTTAAAATCCTTTTTTTGTCCTATTTTGTGTTAAATCCTGGGTTTTTATTAGCTGTAAGCCTTGACTTAGCTCCCTTAAAATGCATTCAAAAGTGGAACTCTTAACAAATTTCTCTTTTTTTGTAACTCATTAAAGTGAAGTAAATGTTGTTGGGCTCAATTTACTAGTCTGACTTGTTTGCCAAAATGTAAAGTTGAAACCGACACGAACCAGCATGTTTATGTCTGGCCACCTCAGGAGAAAATTACGTTTTTTGCGCTTTCACGCTGGGTTTGATTTAATATATTGAGGCTGCTCAACCGCAGTGTCATTTCCACCAATTTCCTCTCTTTTCCTGCAGGTAATTCAGATGGAAGCGAGAACCAGGCAGCTGGAAGCACATAGCGTCATTCTTGGACAGCCTGCTAAGATGCCGCTGTTGAGGTATTTTACTGTAGGCACCTCCATGGACAGCCCTTGACCAATATGGGTCCTCCAGACCAGTACTTTTGGATATTAGAAGTCTAGCTCCAGGAAATAACCCCCTGTGCCGGAGTGTCTCACCCAACTCGTGCAGTTCATCTTCTCTGCATTCAGCGTAATATCTGGAGTCGTTTCTTCCCTCCCTCTCCTGTTTTGTGTTTTATTTTTGTTTTCAAGTATTTTTTTTTCTCTCCTGATAGCAAAAATAAAGACTTCAAAGCTTTGGTTTGGGACTTTTCTGCTCATCATATTGATGAGTGTAAGGGTGTTTTCCTCTACATTTTAAGTATGGCACATGTTAAGACTGCAGTTTCTACTTTGGGACCTTTATACTCACTCTACAGCCGTACCTCTGGACTCCACACATCCAGAGGAGCTTCGTTCACAGTGTGTTTTGACTAGTCATTTAGTCTGTTGGTCCTACATCCAGACCGACTCTCCTCCTAACCCTTCCTTCCACTTCCCTCCAACCAGTCTGTGCGTTAGGTTTTGGCAAATGTAATTTATTTTGGGTAGTGATTTTCATAATGCATCTCAACACATACGTGCTGTTTGTAATGGCTAGCCAAGATCACTCAAGTTGTCATTACTAGCAGTTTCTTATATTTCCTATTGACCTATATTATAGTGAATAAAAGACTCAAACAATGCAGTTTCCGCTAATGTGATTTAATTATTTGAGGACAAAAGGGCAGAAGGATTCACCTTAAATTGTCATCTGAATTAATGCGTTTTAGTTACTCATGTTTATTTTTGTGGAGGTTTTTTTTTCCAGCTTGAGAAAATGAATTCATCAGTCTTCATTTTGCATGTAACTTTTTTTTTATTAATTTCAGCATCCTAAGGATTAATCGTCTTGATGCTTATTTTTATGTTGACAATGATATAAACTTTTTATCCATTTACATCTGGAAACCATGTTGGAGTGAAGACTTCATGTGTGTAAAAAAAAAGAAAGAAAAAAAACAACAAAATATTGAGTGATGACTGTAATACCCTTTGAATTACATGTACATTTGAATATATCATTTAGTAGCACACCATGTTTTCTCATCTCTTTCACCTGCCCCCCTTTACAAAATAAACCATTTTGGACTGACTGTGATATTTTTCCTTCTGAAATGTGATTTTTCTGCACCTATAGATTCAGTGCCTTGCAAAAATATTTCTCACCTTTTGTCACATTTTCACAACAAAATTCAGTTGTAATTTAGTTGTAATTTTATTTATTAGGCAAACACAAAGTAAGGTAGTGAGTAAAAAGGGTGCATGGTAGTTCACCTAACAAGTGTACATTCATTTTGTGAACTCGAAGCCGTTTGACTGTCCTTTTGGGAATCATGTGAGGGAAATGGAATAAAATCCTTGTTCCAGAAATAGGACCAGCACCAAAGGTTGGTTTGAGTTGCTTGAAATAAGACTCATTTTCAGTGATAGTTGTCCTTTATCACTGATTTCTAGGTGCAACCAAGATGTTGATGGGAATCTGTTTTGGTGGCCACCTGGATCAGGTTGTGGCTTTTTGCAGATGATCTGTTGGTTTCATCGGACTGGAATCTCCAGCTTTCACAGAAACACTTTTCAACCCAGGATGAAAATCGGCACATCACAATCTGAGACTATGTCAGTGTTGTTCCTGAAAGATGGAGCGGGGGTCGGTAGGCGGATTGTTGCGCTACCTGTGGCGATGCGAGCGTTGTGCTGGTTTGTCGTGGAGACTGTGCATCATCTATCACCTATGGTCACGAATAGAGGCACAACATTGTTCTTATTTGCGTTATATTGGCAAACAATTGTTAAATATAGAAAATTCCGACTAGAAGTAATTTTTACACAGTTTTGGCGCCCCCTTTAGCACAGCGCCCCTATGGGTTGCATACAGTGCATACCCTCTAATTTGCGCGACTGGGTGGCACAAATAATAACCTTCAAAAATATTTTAAAGATGGTGTCTTGCATGTGTTAAATATTCAGTGTATTCTTTATCCTTTGTCTCAGTATTGTTTTTATTGTTTTGACTTCAGCAGTGTTGCTAATGTTTCTTTACCATAAAACTGTGCTGCTTTTTCTGCCTAGGTTTACTTTCTCCCTGCCAGGTAAATAAGATTTTGTTCTTAACTCACTTAGTTAAATAAAGGTTCAATTATATATATATAAAAAACGAGATCATGCTACAAGAGGCTGAAATGTGTTTCCTCTGCAGGGAGCTCAGCAGAGAAGCTCGAGTTTTGTTTTTTCTTTTATCTGCCTTACGCTGTGACAACATCATTTTAACAAATATGTCAAACATACATTTTTATACAAACATTACATACTGCAGCTTTAAGCGGTACCATTGTAATTGTTTTTATCATATTTTTTTGCAGTTAAAAATCTAGAAAGTGTGGCATGCACCTTCTCCTCACCCCCTGGAGTCTGATTGTAACGTTCAGTGGGGTGCTAATACTTTTGCAAGGCACTTTAAATCTGACCTTATGTCAGAGCAGTCTTGTCTCGGCGCTGTCCTGCATCTGTATCAAAAAGCAGGACAGATTTCAACCTTGAAAATAAGTTAATACATGATGGTGCGGCTGGTTCAGCTGATTTGTATTCCTGTGCTTGATCTGGCCCGCAATTTGATGTACGCTCTGCTCCGACTGCACCAAGCAGGAGTCAGACTAAATCTTGCTTATATACAGTATTCATCAGGGACAAGGTCATGAATATTTGATGCATGTACCTATCACCCAGCCTATCATATACACCCAAACAAGAAACAAAACTGCCACAGCTTGCAAACTCTTTGCCTTATCAGCTCTTCTACTGTGACCCGGCAGGAAAGCATTTGTCTGCAGCATTTCTTTTGAATTACCGTGACGACAAAGGAGGGGAGAGTCAAAACCAAAGCACTTTCTGACCTTAAGTGTTGGGATGGTTTAGTACATGAACTCATCTGTGTAATTAAATTTATGGTAGACTTTTGAAATCCTACACAGTCATATATGTTTTACTTTGATCCATCATGAAATAATGCTGTTAACTCAGTAAAGTATCTCCTTTTACCCCAGAATATTACATTTATAAGCAAATGTTTTGCAGGAGTCTGTCATTGTCAGAACTAAGCAGTGGTAAGACCTTAAGTTCAGAAACACTAATTTCTCTTAAATATTAGCAGTCAAGTGATTTATGTCGACTTTGGTGTGAAAAACTGAATACTTTCTTTACAGCACACAAAAAAACCGAGTGAAAAGGTCAAGCTAGCTTTGAATTATGTGTTTTATGAGCCATAACCAAGTAAGGCTATGTATATGTAGCAGACTAGCTAAAACTGGTGCTGAATTCAGGTACATTTACATTTCTTCCACTATCTGTTTTTGCTGGTGTGCGAAAGGACGATTGAGTTGGGACTGATGCAGTGAAATCAAATGAAGGAAAAGAGAAATGAGTTTGCAGTTTTACATGTTTGTAGAATTCAAATTGAAACATAAATCTAAGGTTTTGTTTCTTTAGCTTGTGTTGTTTCTAGAGGGGTGGGTGATTCTTTTTGTGGGATGCACTCAGCATGTCAAGGTTAAAACTGACTGACAGACCATCACTCATGTTTAGGGCTAGTCAAACGCAGTGACAGAATGAAGAATGGAGGAGCTGATAAGACAACATTCAATGCCTGCTGCACAGATTTATTATTAGCATTTCCAATGCAAATATAGGGTCTGATTTGTCCTTGTTATAACAATGAAGTATATCCCACACAGTGTCTTGTGTTTGTAGGAAAATTACTGGTTATTTCTAGTCAACTTTTTATGTGTACTGCTCTTAATATTTTTTTAAAAAAAACTAGGCAGGTTAACGTTTTGTCTTGTCAGCTAAGCATCCCTAAAAGCTAATTTTGTAGCTTATTTTACAGCTTTTTACATCTATTGTTTTGAATGTTTTATGTTATGGTGCTTCGTCTAAGGAATCTGGATTTTCACTAACGATCTGTTTTTAAGTCAGAGAAAGAGCAAGACAATGGCTTGTTAAAAACTGGCAGAATGTGCCAAATCAGAAATGATGAAGTCATGTTTCAGGTGAAATATTATAATGGACAATGTAAATAGGCTGCCCTAGAGAAACTCCAGAAGCAAAAGTATTTTCCCCTGTAACAGATTTATCCTGTTTTATTTTTGGTCATATGACAACTTTTTAGATTGTAAAACAAATGAAATTTAGAGTGAATACAAATAAGTGATATTTCTTACCCAAAAAAGTCAACCCAAAATTGAAAACATAGAGGCTGCACCTTTTGTTAGTCATCTGTGATACTGGTTCAGTTTCCCTGATTAATTTACCTGCAGACCTGTAGAATCAAGAAAGGGCATAAATCATGAAGTAGGCCAAAATGTAACAAATTTGTCCAAAATATTTAACTTAAATTAAAAAAAATAAATCAGAGAAAATATTCTTCTTAAAAAAAAGAAGAGTTTTCCGGATTTCCTCAACAAAATACGTGCTTTATTGTTAATTTATGCAACAGGTACAAAAAAATAAGCCAATCGGAGATCCTTATTTGCGGTTGCTAGGTAGAATTTGTTTTCTCTGAGGATATTGGTTAAAAATCAGCCAATCACGTCTTGCTTTGCAGTCAGTGGGCGGGTCCTTCCCCTTCCACAGGTTGTTAGCTAAGCTAACGATGTTTCTAAAAGTGTGAAGATGTAACAGTTGATAAATGTTCGGTGTACAGAAAACGTAGCCCAAAGCTTTTTTCATTTTTTTAAAATCACAATTAAACCATAAAAAGAATCGGTCCTGGATGCCATGAAAAAAAAAATGCTAATACACCAGAGTCTTAACGGTCAGTATTCATGTCGGTGGAGTAATAATGACCAAATGGACGGTGTGGGTTTGGTTTCATCTGAGCGTCAATGGTGAGTTAAAAACTATTGTTTGTATTTAGTTGTATTTTTGTTACTTTGAATCAGACTGTTTGTCAATGGGCTCTTGAGTTTTTGTGTTGTTCTGTACGGATCTCTGGGGTCCTTCACATTATATAAAATTGTTCAATGTGCTTTAAAGATAAAGTTTAAGAGTTTTGACATTTATTGCAACACTTTTATGGGATGTTGGGACATAATTTCCCCCAGCAGACAGAACAAGGACATTTTATTTAAGGCTGCTAACAGATCTCCCTCCTCCACTTCATTTTCTACAAATGTTGAACATTTTCTTTCAGAAAATATTTGTAGAGTCCGTTATTAATGTAATCACAAGACAACCACATTTATAAATCTACTGAAAGCAAAAGACTGCGTTCCCTTTTAAGGATGTAGTTCAGCTCTGCCGTTCATTTGGTTCAGGTGTCCAATCAGCGCCTGATAGTTGTTTTTTTTAGTTTAAGCTACCATAAGTTCATCTCTTTGGTTCTATTTTGGCAAATAAACTAAACTACAATATAATTCTACGAATGTGGAGACTTTAACCAGAACAAGTAGGTGTGAAATGGAGATGCACACTTTCTAACAATGCTTTTCATGCAGTATGACTCAATCCAGATGTATCTCTTTATGTGTTTAGAGCCCAGTGAGACCTTTACATTTTGGTTCCTGGCCAGACCAGCTGTAACCTGTGCTTTATTAAAAAGGTATGTTGTTAAAATAACTTATTTTGACTACCAGTTGTAGATTATATATATTTTTTCCTTCTTTCTTTTCATTTTTATAAACTCTGTCATCAAAAGGCGCCTGACTCCTGTAAACCAGCCAAACGTATTGCTGACTTAACTATTTGGCAGTGATGAGAAGTGTTGACATATCTTTGATATGCAGCTAAGGTAAATATTCCCTTATATTTGGACCAGAAAAGAGTGCAAACTCTTTCTTTTTCGCCATTAGATGCAAATGACACACATGACTTCATCCCAGACGAGGGTCGCCGTAAGGTGATACCCTCTCATTTGCACCAGCTTCTGAATTTCACTAGACGTGAACAGCGTTCAAGCCAAAACATGCAGCTGTGATGTCAGAATGAGAAGCACCTAATGTGCATTGCAATGGAGTTAAACACTTAAGCAATTACTCAAGCAACGCTTTCTAGCGAACAGATTCCACCTGCTGACTCTGATCTTCAAACTGTCGGCTTCGGTGTTATAACTCAGAGCTTTGAAAGGGTTGCTACATTTTTTTAGACCTGTTATTGCATGTAAAGAGGAACATTTTTGCAGCAGAGCCTTGTTTTGGCAAGGCTTTAAGGACAGTTGTGCCTGATGAGATTAGTTCAGAAGGGGAACGCGGTAAGAGATTGGGATCAGAATAAGGGGAGTGTTGTTTTGATAGCAGTTGAAAAGCGGTAAATATCTGTCAGAGTTGTATTATATCCTTCACTCTGAGCAGTGTAGGTAAACAGCAGGTGGGACATAGAAAAACAGTCATGAAAGCCAGAGTACAAGTTATATTCTCCCCCATAAAGAAACCCTGATCATTACGCTCCTCCATGTATTTCCAAAAAAGGCGCTGAGGTATTCAGGACAGAGTGTAGAACATAAAATGCTTTTCAAGCTGACAATTAAATTAAAAAAGCTGCCCAAGGAGGAAGCCCAGCATCACACTTGAGTTGTTTTTTTTTCTTCTCCCCCTCTCATAGTTAACAGTCATTAAAAAGAATTACATTTAAAAATAGCAACTTCATAAATGCAAAGCAATTCAGAGGAATAAGCTCATAATGGGGGTTATTATGTGATTGCTCAGAGTTGTAAAACTTGGGCTTTTAGCTGTGAAACAGAACGACGATGGATTATTCTGTGTTCCAGCTGTGGGTAGGAAGTATTTGAGAATAAAATTGCACATTCAGCAATCAGTTCTGTTTACTGTGGTGTAAAACTAAGGCCTCTTTACATTATGAACCCCTTTATGCTTGTAAAAAAAAACAACAATTTGTACGACCCGGAGAAAATGTTCTTCCCTAAATAAAAAGTAAGATGTTGGGAAGTTTAGTAGCTTGGTTCATGCTCTAAATATGGCTCCTCTGAAATTAACTGTAATGTTTGTTTTCCTTAGTGCATCCTAAATGAGCTATTGCACAAAGGAGAAAGCAACTCATTCTACAAACTGTTAAACTAAGAAAAAAAACTTTGGGAATCATGTTATATAACTTCCACTTAATAACATTATATATATTGTTTCTAATAATATTTTTTGGAGGATTATCTGTCAAAATAATGAATGAAATACTCATACTTTTTAATGCAAAGCAATGTGTTTTACTTTCATATAGGTGAGTATTTCTTGTTAAAAATTGCTGAAAGGTTGATTTGAACATTGAAATATTAGATATGACAAAACACAAGGGGAAGATCCATATTTAAGCAATTGATAAAATTGTGACACCATAAATTACTCAGCAGTGTAATATGAAGCAAAAGGTGCAGAAGCACCATCTGTTCTTCCGGTTTTCTTTAAAACACATTCTTATGTCATTTCATCCACAATGTCTCTCTCATTAATATTCAGTGTAAATCCAGACATGTAATTTATAGTGAATTTAATTTTTCCCTCACTTTGCGGTCATTCCTGCAGTCACCCACTTGGTGGGGCTGTGAGGTGGAAAAGCTACCGTTACTGAAATGCATAAGCACTCTAAATGTCAGGATTTATTCATGATTTATTTGCCACTTAAAGCTCATAAATACTTGACGTACTAAATATATGAGATTGGTAAGGCGCCTGTAAATCCAGGATGTGCTTGAAATGCTTCTTAAAAGATATTTTACGGCATGATCAAAGAGTGCTCAAAAGCCAAAAATGATAAATAACAGAAGAAATATGAGAGGATTTTTATCTGAGCTAACAAACCAAAGCTTTGTTCCTTCCTTTTTAACTGATTGTACTGGTAAAAACTTGCTTGGTGTTAGATCAGCATATAACAAACATAGTTAATTAAAACAAAACGACAGTTTATACTGGTGTAGATTTGCGGATTATCACAGAAAAATGACGCATCGGCCCTCCGGAGCCGTGTAGTCAGTCCACACCTAACCCTACTTCTTCTTCTTCCCCTCCCTTTAATCCCCCCTATTCCATCAAACCCTGCCACTCCCAATCATCACCCCCTTCCAAAGCCCCAATGAAACACTCGCTGCTCACTACAAACACTGACACACTCACCAGTTCTGAAAATAAACACTCCAGCACACACCTCCTTTTGTGCGTCTGACTCAAATCAGAGGCATTTTCACTTAAAATCCTTCTTTCTGGGCCGTGCAGCGTTTGAACCGCGACGCCCAGGTTTAAAGAAGGCGCTAATGAGCTGCATGCAGTTCAAAGGTTTTAAGGTGTGGAGCTAATCCTGATCCCGTAACCCAACAGGAATAAAAATACTAAGGTGGTCCAGAACGCACAGTTGGAAAATCCAGATTTAACTGTCAGCTTTTCCGTTTTCTTTTTTTTTTTTTTTACAGTGGCCTCTGGGGTACTGTAATCGCTTTTATGCTTTTCAAAACATTAGTGCTGATTGCTAAAAACAACGTGTAGATCATCGGAGCCGCTTTCTATAGAAACGGCTCTCAGTGGGATCTGTGTGGCCACGTTTATGTCGAGAAGAACCGCATAATGAGAGTTTGCAGAGACTAACCGGAGGAAATCACAATGAGGAAACACAAAACCCCTCTGTTTAAACCAAAAGCACGCCAGCCTGCTTACAGACCGACCACTTGCAGCAGACGGTGCCATTCGAGATCTATTTAGAGATCGCTTTACTAAATTGAGCATTGTGTGCCACTCAGGCACCGAGCTTCAGCCACCGCAGAACATATGGTGTCTTGCAAAAGTGCTAACAGTTCTTGAAGTTTTTTTTCAGTTCTTTTTACAGTTACCTTAAACCACAAATTTCACTGTTTGTTAATGAGAGTTTAGGCGTTAAATTGACACAAAGCAGGTAACTGAAAGAAACGTTTCTTGAATCTTATATTAGTAGGAAACTGTGCTGTTTGCGTTTGTATTCAGCCACCCTTACTCTGATGCCGCAAAATAAAACCCAGCCCAAAAATTACTCTTTAAAATGAGTAAGTAGAGTCCAATTGGTTGTAATTTAATCTCTGTGAAAATGCAGCTGTTCTGTGGTGTTTTTTCTGCATTATGAAGACCAAGGAACACAGCAGACAAGTCGGGGATAAAGTTGTTAGAAAATAATATCCTACATGTCTCATGGCAAAATCAGTTAAACCCAAAAGTAATGCAGAAAAAGGTCTTTCCACAAAGTACTGGCTGAAGGCTTCTCAGGGTTTTACTTGTAAAAATATTTGTAACATTTTTTTTCTGTCCACTTCAGAATTATGCTCTAATTTCTTTGGAAAAAAAATCTCGGTAAAATAATTTTTTTCTCTTTTTAAGGCGTCACCAAATACATTTGCGCAACCAAACTTCGTCATCTTGTTTAATGATTTAATCACGGTACATTTAGCCCCACAAACCGTCCTGTGTAAATCTCTGCATCTAATTAAAAATGTAACATCTGAGGTCATCCATGTTTTTATATCAAGAAGAAATTGATTGTGTTATCCGTCTTCCAGAGGGTCCAGGGTTAGCCGAGGAAGAGGAGAAACACCTGTTTGTTGCTATTGTTCAGACGGTTTTCTCTAAAGATGTCCGAACTCTCCAACATGCTGCAGCTGGACATGGGAGGAGGCTGTGGAACGTTTTTGGCCTGTTTAGTGTGGATTTTTTCAGTGCTGTTACCGGCAGCAGATGTCTTGTATACACCAGCAGCATTATCCTGCGGTGCGCTGATGTTGACATGAATATTATGGAGCTTTCCTGTAATTCTCTGTAAACCCAAATATTCTTCTAAATTTGCCGAGAATAATGTTTAGCCAAAATGTGGACAGCTGACAACTGAGTATGAAACACAAGAATGGGGATGGGAGGAAACTCAAAGGAGGGTTTTTTTCTGACTTTTCTTCTGGTCCTTTGTAAAACCATAGCTGGTGTTAAAATGACTCTTACTTGTGCTGATTGTGGGAAAGCATTGCTGGTTGTTAAGCTTAGAAAAGTTTAGAACTTTAGACAGCTTTGAAATTATCCATAATGACTTGAACTTAAATGTTTCTTTAATTGAAATTTGACGTATTTATTGAAATGTCTGGAACATAGGTCTTTTCATCATCAAAGGAAAATGTTTTGGAATATGTGGTAAATTCTTTTCTTATGTAAAGCAACTTCTCATTTTAATTCAAGTCTGCTTCTCATTGGTTGATCAGTCTCTGATGATGCCTCCTTCCACAGAAGTGCAAAGTCTAGATGTAAAAAATGTCAGAAATGTTTCTCTGAGTCAGAAAGCAGGCTGATCAAGCTTTAAAAAAGAATCTGACATGTGTCTGATTAGTTTTTTAATTTTATTTACGGGATTCCTTCATTCTGAGATTTCTTCACCTGTCAGATGCCAGCAAAATCTTGGTGTAACAAGTTGTTTATCATCAAGGACAATTATATTTTCACTTAAGGCCAGTTTGGTTAGCATAGCCTTTATACTCTGATAAATAAAATCAGATAAAAAGTGCTTTTTGCATTTCCCCAGTACATAATTAAATTAAAGTGTGACAATATAGTTAAACATATATTTTTAAGGGAATAAAAGCATTTTAACAGCAGAGCAGGCTTTGTTTTAAAACACATATACAAGTCATGTGCATTTTTAAACATGATTTGTGTGGCCGTTGTCGTGCTCTACTGTGCCCCCTGCTGGACTGAAGGTCTTGAGCATTTACTTAGTTTGTTTTGGACCCACTTTTTTGGGTGGCATGGTTTAATGTAATCTTGTCGAGCATATTTTTTGTTTATTTTAACTTGATTGTCGCTGGAAACTAAATTTCTATATTTTTTCCAAATTATACTTCCTTACCTCCTGCTGGCTCAGGGTCTAGCCTGCTATTATCACCCCATGAAAAGTTCGTAAGGGAAAATAAATAGCTGTGATGATTATGTCTTTGCACATGTCAAAGCACAGGCCAAAAATGGCAGAAAATGTGCTTGATGAATCAGATTTTGTCATCCGACACCCCGGTGTTATAATTCAGAGCCAGCTGGTTGAACCACTGCCTTATCAATTAGTCGGGTCTCGTTCTCCGCTGAGCTTGTGCAGAGTTTTTTTTCCCCGACTGGGACCATTTGCTGCAGAAATGCGTGTTTACGTCAGAGGTAAAGTGGTTCCTTTTTTCACCGAACTTATAAACATTTTAGCATGCAATTAAGCATATTTTGAGAACCCAGTGAATGACAAACTATCTGGGACAAGAATGTAAATTCAAAATACTGGAGGAATGCCAACTGCCTCTTTAGTAATAGAGGGAAATTTATCACTTCAGGGGGAAATTCTTGATGCTTTAGATTTGATTACATCCAAATGTTTTGCTGTGTGAGCTACCTTTGATGGTTCGTGATCATGTTCTCCAGTGTTATTTCTGAAGCTGGCTGTAAAACATCAAATTGCTCAAAATACAAGCTGCTGAAATCATTTCACCCCCACAGCTGTAGTAAACACAAGTCGCAGTCGAGCTGAAACATGTTCTGCAACTCGGCCAAATAAAATCCAATGGGAAAGAGACTTTGTTTTTTTCTTTGCCCTTGAATATACAGAAGTTTCCTGTTACCGTACATTAGCCAGTTTATTCTGTGCGACCCGCTCTAAACTGAACATGACTTCTGTGCTACCTTCAGTCGCTGCAGTCACAGTTTACGTTTGGTTTCCAGGAGGTAATGTTGCCTCATTGAAGTTGAGCAGGAAGTCATCTAAGTAGTGTTGTCTGGAATTTGCTGGAACATGCATCATGTGGGAATGACTAGAACTAAATGCAAATGTCAGTGATGGCTTCTGCAACTTTATTCAGCTGATACCCGGAGGATAAATTTGGGTGGTAACATTTAATTAGAGGTGAATTACAGCCCAAAGAATAGCACATTTTTTGTTTTTTGTTTTGTTTTTTTCCCCCCAAAAGCAAGCTTCATTTTATTGGACGTTTACACTCCTCATGCTTTCCTCTTTTAAAACAAATCTTACTCTTAGGTTTCTCCCACTGTATATACAGTAGAGGAGCCTCTACATGAAATAACCTGCTGAGTTTCTCTGAATGCCAGATTCCTCCTTGTTTACTTTCATGCTGTTGAGTGGCGTTGTCACGAACTGTTGTCAAGAGCTTTTCAGATTAAACCACATTCCCCAAACGGGCCTCCTCTGCTTTCCCTTTACTTAGAGCCGTACCACACCAGTTTGTTGAAGTGAAACTTTAATTTTCTCTAACTACTGCAAAGATGCTGTATTGGCATATCCAGCTCATAAAGCACTTATTGCAGGGCAGAACACTAGTAGTTAGCCTGCGTGCGCTAGTCTGCTTTGCAAAATAACTAAGAGTTCTTTAAAACCTCAAAGCCTCTTAAACTTACAGTAGGTGAAGATAAGGCCATAGAGGCGTCTGTACTGTTACCTGTGGGAGCTTAGTAGTCGGAGCACACCACTGATTTTAACAGGTGTTCTTGTTGTTGTCAGAGAGAAGTGACAAGTTCAAAATGGACCTGTAAGTTTGTTCTGGGTCACATTAAACACTATATATCCTGGCATGTCAGACAGAAAAAATGTTCTTTTTACCATGATGGATGGAGACTAAAATAAAATTTTGTACATTTGCAAAACAAAATGTCCTTTTGTTTTGTAAGTTGACGTTTGCAAACAGGACATTATCCAAGGACTTTGGTGACCTTCACTTTTTGACTTTATTCTATACTGTAAACCAAATTCCAGATTATGCTTTGAGTTTCTTGAAATGTATGGACAAGCAAATGTTACATTTTAAATTTTTTATCTCTACTTTTTAAGCATTTATATATATATATATATATATATATATATACAATTCTATATCCAAATGTTTTTTTCCAGTAATTCATATTAAGGGCTTGTACCAAGGATGAAAAAATAGATTCCCTACAACCCTGTCCACATTTTTTACACCTGGTAAAAAAAATGGAAACAGAAATGTAACAGAAAAATGGAAACAAAGAAAAAAATTCAACCTTTAATTTGATCATATTTATCTACCGGACAAATAATCCACCAATACAAATTTTTCATTTATTATTATTTTTTTTTACAAAATCACTATCTCAATTGTTTACCAATATCTAATCACCTAAAGCCCCTTCCCCATTGTCAAGTCTCACTGGCTGATTCGGTGTGACCCAAGTTGGGTCCGTCTCCACTGACAGTGTGTTCCTCACTATTGTGGGTGGGATCACAGGACTGTGGGTGGGGCTCTCTGGGACCATGGCCGCCGTTTGCCTGTACACTGCAGGGTTTGAGATGTTGTTTGAAGAGTTGACACGACTCAGCCTTTCTTAATATAGTGATGTAAATCACGGGCCAATCAATGAATGCCATCTGCTGTCAGTCAAATCGCTTGCATGCGATATGCAGCTTGTATTACGTCTGAATTGGTTACGTAAGACTCTGAGGAGCCGTGCAGGATTTGCAACTGGAGACGAATTTGGCTGGGGCGTATTGAGGCAGAACCATTTAACGCCACGCCCAGGGAGAAGCGGCTTAAATGAATTTAATAAGCGTATCTGAAGCATCTATAAATATCCACAACCCTTATTTTCAATGTTAATGCTGATTATCTCAAACGTTTTAATTAATGACCTGGAATCTTCTGTTTCATTGCTGTCTAATTTTGGCATTTATCTTACTCTCATTAGTTCTAAGCCGTAATTTGTTGTTTCGTCTTTAAGAAGATGCTTCTTGATTTGACTTTAATCATTTATCAGTATTTCTAATCGTTTGGAAAAGCGTAAACTGAAACATTCTGATTGTAGTTTAGAGAAGTAATCATTTTCCAAGTAAAGTCTTTGAGAGATGGAACAGTAAGTGACTTATTTTAATATTTTGAGCTGTAAATATCCTTTTAAAGACAGCTCAATAGTGAGAGTGCCTGAGGTAAATTAAGTTTATATTCAGAAATTATCCTAAGCCATTTAATACAGCATTCAATTGGAAAAAAATTCATGCGGCCATTAATATTAAGCAATAGCTAACATGAACAGATAATGATCCATTAATATTCCATAATCAATTAACTTCACTGGCTAATAATCAAAGCATCCTTTCACAGGGAAACGGTCTGTAGCTCACATACAGTCTCCTCTTCATTCACTCTTCATACATGACTTGAGTCTCAGACCAGGACTCGAAGTCTAAAACACAAATCTGTGTCGAGTCTGAGGTCTTTTATTCTCCAACTCGAGTCGCCATCTCTGATGTGGATCCGCTACAACTTTGCGACTAGAATCCATTCACGGTTGGTTTTGATCTTTAAGATTGTAGATCTGACACAACCAGATCTATATCTTAACAACTGAGAGAAAGTAAGTTAATACTCTGTTAAAGATTTGAAATGACAGCCGTCCACTTTTCTGTAATTGCACATCGTAATTCAGGCCGCCTGGCAACCTGCCAGGCGCTTTAAGCTTTTGTCACCAGCACCGTTTAAGACTCTGACTCTGGTTCAGAAGCATGAGTTCAGAAAGTGAATCTTGCATTGTGATGCAGTGTTGGAACAATGCTGTTCTGTTTTTAATCTTCTGTATGGTTTATTCATTGAAATCTGATCATCGGCATGTCTGAAATCTTAACTTTCATTGTAGGTTTTGGGTTCTTTTATCTTCTGATCAACATCTTGCATCTTTAGCAGTTTGTTTGCTGTTTACCACATATCAAGTACCTGAGATCTGAAAATGTGCAGCGAAGGAGAAATAAGCATTGACATGTTTAAAATTCTTTATTCAGCAGTC
The DNA here is from genome assembly GCA_903067075.1 of Micropoecilia bifurca. Classification (NCBI taxonomy): domain Eukaryota; kingdom Metazoa; phylum Chordata; class Actinopteri; order Cyprinodontiformes; family Poeciliidae; genus Micropoecilia; species Micropoecilia bifurca. The sequence continues at coordinate 70,107 of CAEGAF010108358.1, read as the reverse complement.
AATATAGAGTGTAAGATAAAACATTTTTGGCACAGTTGCTTGATGATAAAAAGCTGTCCCCTTTATGTGTGATAATCTTAATAAATATGAAAATCTATAATTTATTTCCGAAATAAATACAATATAAACTACAACATAGATGCACCGCATCAGCACCCCTCGCTTTTACCTTCTCATAAGGAAAAACAAATATGCAAAACAATAGCTGTACTTCAGGCAGTTATTTCAAACCACAATAGGACGTCCGAGGGTGAGAAGGATGCATTATTATTCATGTACACAGCTTATTACTCTCCTAAAGTCTACCAGGCAACACAACACAGAGGCATGTTCGGGGCCAGTTGAAAGGCTGTACAGTACAGTGGGTCATGGGTCAGAAAACGCTTTACAGATGGGCAAAAACTTCAACTTTCTGCTTCTCGGAGCAAAAAGAAAACATTCCACTACCTCTTCCTAAAACCATTCATCTGGTTCGCACTTTCTCTTTTTTTTCCCCGTCTTTGCAAATCAGTTAAATCTGGTTCAAGAGAAAAATGTCACAAATTTCACCCAGGGTTACAATTTGAACAAGTTAAATTATCTCAAGCTTGAGGGGAGATGTTTAATGGATTTTCAATTGTTGGCAAATTTTCTTTGGTGAAAATGATTCTCGCGTATGTAAAGATGCAGACATATTGGTTGGCACTCCTGTTAAAGTTATGTACAAAACCCCAAACAAATAAAAAATGCTTTATTTCAGAGGCATAATCGCAACCTAAATAAAAAGTTGGGAAAATATAACATTAAATTTGAGAACATTTATTCAGTAGGGGAAAATCCCATGCTAAGCAAAAGACACTATCTACATCACTGTTTTATTGGTGAGCATGTCGGGAAACGCCCTAGTCTAACATCAATATTTAGCGTTTTGACCACCGACCCTCAAAATGAATATGTGGGAAAGCGCATCATCGCCACTGTTAATTACAGTGGAGGATCTATGATCCTGTGGCCCTTTCAGAGGTCCTGAGAATGCTAGACTACATGAGATTAACTCTTCAAAATACCAGGTGGTTTTAATAAACTCTGGTGAACTTTGCCAGAAAACTGAAATGAGTCCATACAGGATCATTTAACATGATAGAGATCCAAAGCAAATGGCCAAATCAACACAGACATGGCCATGACCATCTCCAGACCTAAATCCAGTCGAAACCTGTTGGGAGTACAGAGTTCATAAAACAGGACCCATGACTTTAGATCACTTGGAGACGGGGTGCAAAAAATACTGGTCAGAGATGATCTACCTTGTCATTGTCATATGCTTATCTGAGATCAGTAACACGTTTCGAAGGCAAATCTTGATATTCTTCTACCCAGCTAAGTACTCCAGCATGTTCTGTTGGGTTCCCAAAGAATTCTGGACAGAAGTGATGCATGGTCCCTTCAAGAGATATGCTGTAGGGTCTCTTCAAAGTAAGATTTACCTAAAAGTTGTCCTAAGCACAACTGAAAGATGCTCCTCCCATCTTTCAGTGGGGAGGAGCAGAAGTTTTTCCAAACACGGATCTTGTAGACCTTTGTCTAATGTCATGAACCGTAGATGAGGGTGGGATTTAGGTGGATAATCGAATGGTGAGCTTTTCTTCTTGACCGGTACTCTTTCCTCAAATGACGATCTGGAGAGGTGATCAAATTGCTACAGATGAGGTTCAACTCTAACCAAACCCAACTCTAAGATACTTGAATTCCTCCTCTGAGGCAGAGATTGGCCTCCATCTTGGAGTTGACCCTCATGCAGGCCACAATTTTCAGCTTTATGAGGCTGAAGAAACTGAACCACAACATCTACAATAACCAAAGACAGATCTGTCTATAAACTGGACCAATTGATCATTACCTGTACGCATCCAAACCTGGGCTGGTCAACCAAGCTACTATGACTTATTTAGCACTTCCTTGAAAGTAAAGCTCTGTGAAGACAAAGTGCTGCATTACAATGCTTTACCAGAAAGGTGCACCAATAGTTGCACCAAACGTGATTTATGTCAAAATAAATATTTTCTTAGCATGGTCATAAATGCACTCAAGTTGAAAATATTTCCTTGAGATTATCCTACTGCACTAAAGACTTTGTACATATCTGTACCAGGGGTGCCTGATTGATTATTAGGGGAAAGTATAAGATTTGTTCTTCAGAATGCAGATGAGGAAGTTTTTACAAGAACACATGTTGAGAGACTCTACAAAATATCTATAAATGCAGTTATTATGGGTCTTGTACCAGAGACTAAAGCAAAAATCTTTCTTTTCTTGATAAATTATAAGTAACACTTTGTTTTCCCTGTGTAATAAAGCTGCAATTAGTAACAATAAGTACATAAAACATGCAAATCCTCTTAGACTGAAACAATTGAATATCTTTTTGGACACATCTCAAAATATATCTGTGTAAGTTGTGCTGTAGTCACCTTTTTTTTTAATTTGATGAACGTGTATTTTATTTTATGGCTTCAATGTTTTTCTTTTTTTATGTGCCTGTCTAGTAATTTGTTGGGATGATGCGTCTGTAAACTATAAAGTTTGATAGGAACTTGAATGAAATGCAGTAACAGCGATGATCCGATCCACCCTGGCGCATCGTTCTGAATCTAAACACGTACAAATGACTACAAAGACACAAACCTCATGTTGCTAAACTGCTGTTAACACCATAGTTTACAGTGTCACTACACAGATAGAAAAGATATAAACATGTATTTGTGCTGTCATTTTCACTTTCTTTTCATTTTTACGTGGAATCCAAACACGGCTCTCGCCATCCATGTGATCTGCTTCCACCTGGTGATGACAGACGGATTCATTCAAAGTTACTCTGTCAAAAAGGGTTCCCATGGAAACGCCACAAACATTCCCCCATAGTTTCCTCCTCTCTGCTGGTGTTTATATTCCTTTGTTTGTCCTTATGCATCCCTTTCTGGATCTTTCAGCAGAGGCTTGGAGCAGCTTGAATAAGTGAGAAGTTCATAACTTTGGGTCATACACACCCACAGCTCTTTGCTGATACATTAGATATTATGTTATGGGTCTTATTTCCATAGTAGCCAAGGCTCTTTTCAAATTTAGTGGGTCGGCAGCAGGGTTCTTTGCTAACTCTGTTCTTCCGACCCCTCCCAAGAATGCCTTTTTCGACCATGTGCTTCATGACAAGGTCATAGTTCAGCTTTTTTTTATCGCATTGACCGCTGCAGTACTGCAGCTGTATCGTCTCGTCGCTCTCGAAGCCAAGACCGAGTTCAGTCACAGTTAGTTCCAGCTTCCTAAGGGAGCAGGGTCTGGATTTGTGAGCTCTCTTAGTCCTTCGAGTCTGGGTCATGCCAAAGGACTGGTCCCTCCTTCTCTTTCTGTCCAGCAAGGTTTCCAGCACGTGCTGAAGCTCCCCCTCCTTAAAGCTCTGCAGCATCACAGAAACTAAAAGAGATGAGAAAGATCAGCAGCTGTGTTATTGACAGGTGACAAAAGGGAGACTCATCAGACTTCCTTGTAATTTTAAACCAAACATTCAAAACATCAAATTCGACAGAACCGATGGTTGAGTGAGATAGGGCGTTACAGTCGCTGCAAACGATGAACTACATGTGCCAACAGATGAACTCTTATTTGCTTATTTTTCTTGCATTTGCACTGTCTCTCTGCACTGTATCTCCACCAGCATGACAAAGCATTACTTTTCCCTGAAGCCGATAAACTGGCGTATGAAGCAAAAGTCCTATATATTCCCTTCCCTTGACGGTTGTGAAGGTCTTATGGAGAGTCGGTGAAGTATGAGGTGCAGAGGTTGTTTTAGGATGTTAAAACCTGCTCTATAAACAAATAAGTCAGGCACTAAGTGTTCTGACTGATCTGTGGCAAACTATTCCCATGACTCCTTATCTTAAACCAAACGAAAGAAATGGCGTTTCTCACACTCTGATAGCAGGGAGTTCATGTTGTTGCCTGTTGAGCGCGTCTTCCGGCGAAGATTTTCAGTCTGCCAGGGCAGCACTCGTGGTTCAGCTGAAGACATTGAAGAGGATTTGTGGGACGGTTCTGACGTAGAAGATGCTCGCGGATGTTTCGCTTGGACTCTGAACTCTCTGATGGAGGCCATGTTTCTAATGAGGAAGGTGGACAGGGCTGCAGCACAGAGCACGAAGGCAAAAGTAGCACCTTTCCATAACTTCATCTTAAAACGTGGGGGAGCATTGAAACTCTGCAGAGAAATGGAGACAGAAAAGGGACAATGTTCAGATAGTTTGTCAAATTTGAAGAGCAGACATGGATGCAAAAATAAACCCATGTATGCTGTTAGATTTCCGTAACTTTCTCTATTGGGGCTTTTGTTTTAGCATGCATTTACTTTTTCCATTCTCGTATCAGCTTGTCTGAAGGAAGAGCAGAAACGTATAAAATAATGGTGTGACTCTGCATTTAGGGTGCTCTTCCATCAGGGGGAAACGCAAGTATTTAAAGAAAAAAAAAATACTTTAAAAATAAAGTTTATTTGTATAGCACATTTCAGCAACATGGCAGTTAGAAACAAGTGACCTTCCTGTTCTGTAAGAAAGAATGTTTGAATTTAAAATATTATTTTCTCGTCATATTTGGTCATTTCTAAACTATTTTAACTGATCAAGCCAGAGATTTTAGAAAGAGGATGTCAAAAATGTGGCATGGGGAACCATTTGTGGCCCTTGAAATGATTTTGTTTGACTCCTGACCACAAGTCAACAATGATTTAAAGAAAAAAAAAATCTGGCCGACAAAATAGAAAGCAATTGATGACTCCCAAAAATTTGGAAATTGTCTGTTTTTCTTTTAATAAGGCAAAGGTCAAAAGCCCTTTTTAATGTTATGGCTCTTTAGTGGCATACAAATGTATTGATTTATTGATTCTTGATTTATGATTTATTGTTGAACAGGAAAACTGTCACAAACCTTTTTTTTTTTTAAAAAAAAAATGAATTTTGTGTTTCCCACCACTAGTTTAAATGTTCACATTTTGACCCATAGGGTAAAACATTTGGACACCTGTGTTGTACATTTTGACATTCAAGAAACCTTCAATATCCGTGTAAATTCAATCTAAAAAGTAAAACTTATATAATAGATTTATTACCAACTGCATGATGTATCTCAGTTTTAATGATCAACTCTTACAGATAAGAACCCCACATTTTCTATCTCAAAATATTTGAGATATTTTATTCAGAAATGTTTTCCCATGTTTTGCAGAGTATAGGAGCTCAACGCACTGTTGGAGCTCATGATGCATGAACAGCAGCGTAGCATGGAAGAGATCAGGATGTTGTTTTTCTCAGGTGTTAAGATGGCAGATGGTTTTAATAGCTTTGAATCAAATGACTGGTTCGTTAGCAGGTATTTGCCAAATGTGATGGGATCTTGAAGAGGTAATGTAACCGTTTGATTAAGCTGTGTTGGATCAGAGATGCATCTAAAACCAGCCAATCAACTTCAGTGATGTTGACGGCGTCTGCAGGAGCAAAGTTCTGCTGGAAAATCAAATCAATCAACCAAGAGAGCTTGACAGCAGAGGGAAACATGAAATGTTCTAACATTTCCTGGTAGATGTCTGCACTGACATCATAAAAACACAGTTGACAGTTTCCCCCCACAAAACCTGTCAAGCCCAATGGTAGGGACACTAAGGAAGCCCACCATGTTTTTGTGTTTATAAAATTTTAAAAATTACAAAGGTACAGAGATGCCAAGCAGCCATCATGAGATGAAGGTGAAGGGACGGTGCAATTGGTGTGCATCCCCTCCCGCCCAGTTCAGTGTGTAAACTTTATACCTAGCTTAATCCGTCTTTGCTGTCATTGGTGTATAAAAACCCTATTTAAAATGAACAAACAACACTTAGCCTAATGGGGGGTAAGTAAAGCCTGGTGGCCCGCCAGGCTTATAATTCACTGCGGAAACCCTTTTGGACCAGCGGCAGGCAAAATGTACTTTCATATGAATAGGAGGCTTTGGACCACCAAGCAGCAGTTAGTCATGTTCCAGATATGTCTGACTCCACGCCTTGAGAACCTCTCCCAAACTCTCAAAGTGGCTCTCAGGCTGTATTTATCTGTTTTACTGCTGCACCTTTGTTGGCCACTTTAACTAAGATTTCCATTGATTATGGATGAATTCAGACGGATGCTTTAGCAATGACTTATCTATTTTGTGGAGGGTGTCCACAACTATCTGCATGACTTCTGTCAAGTCGGCAGGCTTCCTCATGAGTGAGACGGAACAAACGGATCAATCTGAATTTTGAATCTCTTTAACGTGTTTCCCTCGACTTTTTTAAGTTTTTCAGAAACTTTTTGATAATAAACAAATATGCTGTCTTGTAACTTCCTGGTCTTTGAGAATGCAGTTTGTGTTTAAAGTTTGCCTTATCAAACTTGCGCCGTCTGGGTGGATTTTTCACCGTTTCACTGCTTGGATGACAATATAAACTTCTTTAATTTATTTGAATGTTTCTTTAAAGAGAGCAAACACATTCCTGCCATAACAGGACTCTCTAGGCCACACCTATTTGCTAAGTAGTGTCTGATGAAGCCCTTACGAACATGTGTTTGCCTAGATCCCATTATCACGGACGGCCCAGCCCTCCCTCCCGCCGCAGCCGCCACAAAAACTCAATTTAGAGTAATCCAGCCTCACGTTCCCCCCCTCAAGCCCTCTTTCTGGTATTCAAGACATTTTGTTGTATTTTTCACGTCGTGTGACAAGTGAGCAAAGCATTTCCTCGGATTCGGAAATGGTACGCTGGCAGAGACTTAAAAGCAAATCCAGACCAATCTCGCAAAGCGTTTTGCCAGACTGGAGCCTGTAGCACATACGTACAGGCTGCCGGGTTGTTTACAGTGAAGGGGAGAAAGCCACATATTTCTGCTGCCTGGTCCACTACAGGAATGAAAATACAGCATGAATATGATCTGTAAATCTGAGTATAATAAATGAGAGCTTATGAATTTCAAGTTTTTTGTTGTTGTTTTTAACGAGCTGTGGGCAAATTATAGAAACCACTGAATGTGAGAGTTTTGGACGGCACAAACAAACTCCATGCTTGAGTGACTGAAGGATAAACGGCGTGTAAACATGAACCAGCAGTCCTATTAGTTAAAGCTCGACTCGTCAATCATAATTCCATATGGGTCTGAGATGCTGAGGAGTCTTTACGCAATACTGTTCATTTGACAGTCAAACATGTCGCCCAACAACCTCGTTTAATGTCCAGTCCATGTAAATCAGGCGTGGAGCAGCAGCCCTTATGACATCTACTCCTTACTGCTCATTCTGATTACCAGACAAGATCAACTGATGTTCCATGTTTCTGCTGATTTAACGCAATTTAAAAAATATACTTTTCTGTCTTATGTAATTTAAAAAAAATTTTAACAGGCCATTGTTGAAAATGAGAGTTTGCTCTTAATCAACTTAACCGTTTAAATAAAATTTAAAGTAACATCAACTTAAATTAGATATAACATGAAAACCAAACAAGGTTCCTTTGCACTGAAACTGGATTTCAATATTTTTCCTGCCTGCATAAAGACAGAAATACCTTTTTTCCAGACTTTACTCCCTATCAGATTGTGTAAAATATTGTCCTCCTTTGTGTGCTTCCTCCATGTACTGCAGTTTCTTTTATTCCTTTCTTCATTTCTCCATCTCCCTTATGTTTTTCTAATTTCTTCCTACCCCCTTATGTTCTTCACTTTTCATCCTTTTTCAACATCTTTCCATCCCTCTGTTTTTCTTGATCTCCTAGCCCCCTTTGCTGTGACCTTCCATCTTTCTTTTTTGCTCTTAGATTCCTTTCTTGTCCCTCTTTGCATCATATTTCTCTTCTTCAGTGCACTTTTCCTTCCTTTTTCCTACTTTCTTTACTTTTAACATCTCTTTTGTGTTAACTCCCTTCATTTCGTTGTCATGTCCCTTCTTTCCTTTGTATTCTAACACCCTTTCTATATTTTATGTATTACTTAATTCTTTCTTTTTTCTTTGTGTTGCTACGTCTTTATTTCCTCTCCTGTACTGTTGTGTTTTTGTTTTGGTTCTTCTGTTTTTGTTTTTTTCCCCTCAGGTTCCTCATTTAAATCCTGCCCACTGTAGAAACGTTCATAAAAATCCCCTTGCCTCCTGTTCAGAGTGATAAATTGTCAATAGTAATAGAGTCAGTTTGTTATGATGAACGGCCCAGAATGAGATCACTGTTTGCTTCTTCTATTAATAGGTCAGTTTGGGGCGATTACTCATCCCCAGGAGTTAGCCGTTTCACACCGCAGCGATGCGTCAGTGTCCTCAGCTCGTTAACTCGGCGGCTCATCTCGATAAAACAATTACCTCGTCAAGAGGAGATGAGGCCTCCGGCGTGTCAGTGGCTGACACTGGACGAAGCCGAGCCGCCGAACGCTGATCTCACGTCCCCTGAAGACGCTTTGATTGTCATAATTGCTCCACTCAGAAACACATTAGTCACATCTGCAGTCGATTGCCAGCAATAAAAGTGCCAGGGAGCATTCGGCAGCTTGCTCAGACGGTCACGGAAAATTAATCAGCTCAGACATTTAATATCTACCTCTGGCCTTTACTGCTGAGGACATAAATACACGGATACTGATACGGAGGAAGGAGAAGTTGGGAGAGGGGGCATTGGTGTTTTCTTTTGAATTGAAATGGAAAGACACCATGCAAACGGAGAGGAACAGTAACGCAGAGGATACAGTGGAACCCCAGAGGACTTTTTACCAGAAGGAAAACCCATCCTCAAAAAGAGACATAAAAGTACAGATGAGCTGCAAAGACAACTCAACTAGCTCCCACACATCCTCAACATGTCTGGCTCTTCACAAAAGCATCACGTGGCGATGTGTCCCTGCACGCTGCTGTGCCGGAACAGAGGGCGATTTAAGGTGCAAGGCCCAAAACAAACTGAGAAAATCCTCCATTCACGAACAAACAAGACCTGATTCCAGCCAAGAAATACGCCAATATGCCTTCAATATCACAACTTTCATGTAAGAAAATGTTGACCTTCAGAAAAGCATGCCCATGTACAGCACAGTACACCATGTGGCTTTGACCAGGGCGCCACACAAGACGAGGTGTCAAAAGAGAAAGAAAATTTTCACCTGTTTATCAGGAAATACTATACACTTTTCTAAAACTGTAACAGTTACTGTTAAGTGTTTGGGTGTCTTTAGGCCTAGTCTATGCCCGCTCAGCTATCTGAGAAAACAATTACACTTTGTATCTTGGCATTTTATTCACATAAAAAGTCCATTTAATATCACTAAAAATAATTATTTGTTAAAACTGTGACCAAAGTGATGATTTGAGAAAACTCTGAATTTGTTGTGTACATTTGAAAATGGACAAATGATGCGCCAGTGTGCCTACTTGCTAGCACATGATTCCCAATTGACATTGTCTTGTATTTTATTAACTTTATAAACTATAAACCTGTCTGCACAAAAGGTTCATTTGTGCAGACAGGCGCCATTTTTGATTCCTAACAAGAATTAAAAATAATTGTGGTTGTTTTCTGACATGTCTTAGATTTGCTCTTCACTGCCCCCTATGGGTTTGGCATGTTTAAAACAATTCTCGGAGCCGGATTTGTGCAGGTTCATGTGGATGAAAACTTTTCTGAAACCGATCATGTGTGTATATTTCTTAAATGGTGCGGCAAGACTATTCAGACTTGCCGCACCATTTAAGAAATATTGGGGTACGAGGCCTTAAGGTGTAACACTTGTAACCCCATTTGCATAAAGTTACAAAAATGTGGATTACCACCAGCTGAAACAGGAGAGCATACCCTGTCTCAGAAGAGTGATGAAAGAATTCCGAGGTTTTAACCAGCATCGACATGGCAATGGATTAAGACAGGTTACCTTAACATCTGCATGTTGATTCAGGTGTCTCATCTTCCTTTTGACAGATTTTTCAATCAGGTTTAAGTCAGATGAAAATTAATGTGTTCAAGAATGTTCAAAACCATCCCGGAGGCATTATGCATGCATCAACGCAAGCAATATGCAGTTGTAGGCCAGTCCTCGAACATCAACCGATCTCTTGTATTATCTCAAATGACACAATAAAATTGACGTGTTCAAGAAATAATTGGGTCAGTGGCTGTGGTGCCGCTAAGCCGACAGTAATGTAATTACAGCGCTCGGCAGTCGCATCCTTCCTTCCTGCTGCTGCCAGAGGGAGAAACTCAACACAATGCCACGGCCAATCGAAGATGAAGCAGAGAACTGTCAAAGTGGGCATAGGTTACATCAGTGGTTAACACCACCAGACAGGGGGGGGTTTCTTGTCTGCCGGCTTGGATCTGGACCAACACTGGAGAGATCACAGACGAACTGAATGAAGAGCTTCTTTGTGCAGATACCAGCTTTTTGTGCCTCACTACTCCAGCATTTCTTCCTATAGACTCCCTAAATACAGCCTGTTCTGTCTCTCAGTAACTCACACACAAGCCATAAACACGCACACACTGCCGTTGCGTGGTTTCACTTTTCTCAGATCATCTGACGTAGACGTGCACAGATAAACTTTCCAACCCTGCGGTGTTCGCCAGAGTTCCCTTCTGTGCTTTCATGTTCCTACAGCAACATCACCCAACACTAGATTATCCAGATTACATAATACCACTGCCTTTTGATATTAAGAACCTCCCTCGGGCCTAACTTTTTGTGTGTACATATATTTATGCCACTGCACAACCGGGGCATCTACCTACAGAACGTGAATGCTCTGCTCCACCCATGCGACCGGCTGCTTCTGCACTGCATCGAACACACCCTGTAAATACCTGCCCTGGAAAGATAACAGCGCCTACTGGGTTGTTGCAGGAAAACAGCTTTCTTATGGAGCCCCATAGAGGCCTACTCTTGTGTTTTCCTCTCTTAAGTGAGCATCAGGAGGGCTGGGGACAGTGCCTGGAGAAGGTAATAGGGACATATTCCAAAGATCAGTGCGGGATTAGCACTAATGCCTGCCGGGTTTATCTGTAGTCACGTGGACAAACACCTGGCTGCAGTGTGTGTGTGTGTGTGTGTGTGTGTGTGTGTGTGTGTGTGTGTGTGTGTGTGTGTGTGTGTGTGTGTGTGTGTGTGTCAGTGCTAATCCATCTGACACCTCAAACTCGAGGGTTAGGCCAGCATGCTCTGAGAGAGAACAGGCGCCTCTTCCTCTAAAACCCGCCTCGAATGTCGGAGTAATGAGGAGGAGAAAAGAGACGACCTTTGCGAGTCGGATCTGTCGCTTTGGCACTCAAAAACGGTTGCGACATAAATTGGGTGATCTGAAGCAGGACTTGTTGTCCTACCAGCATTTGTTCTTCCTGATGAAATAAAAACAAGTTAGGTAAAAAAAAAATGCCTTGCAGTTTATTTGCACAGCCACATCAATTGGCCAGAGCTCTGTCACACAACAACCAAAGGATCATTAAAATAAAGCCTGGAACTTGTTAGTGTGAGAGCTGCTGTTCATTACTTAGGACACGATTTTACACACATTTCAGACATTCTTGTGTTTTTCTTCTTGGTGGCTTAAAAAAAATTTACGTTTGTGGATGAATGAATACGGATTAATAGTTGACAAACAGCCTTGTACAGGGCACCGCTACTGATCCTGCTGCTGTCCAGGTGGCACTTTGTGCACATTTAATACCTGGCTATTAGAAAAAGTGTTGCTTTACCAAAAAAAAAAGTGTACATATCTAACGGATAGAGAAAGTTTCATGACGGCTGGATTAGAAAAAAATCTTGCCTCAGCACTATTTATGTTACAGAGATTGATGTTATGTGGGCTACTTTCTAAAGAAGAGTCCCTGAGCTGCTATTCTGGACCTTAATCTGTCCACGCCAGATCCTCTTTTAGCACAACAGCATCGACTCTAAACCCTTGTTAAACAGGCCGATGTTTCTGCCGCGGAAGGTTTGGTGGCCATCTGCCACTCTATGAACTCCACTTTCAAATCTGGGCAAAAGCAGTGGAAAGAAATGAATATAACGCTATATGTCGTGCTGTAAACGTCCCAGGATTCAGAAGAGTGGAACTGCATGAGAATCTTTACAAACTAATCATTGACTGGTTGTCGATATTAAGTTGTACTGAAATTTTAATAAGTTTTTTCTTTTTTTTTTTGCAAAACTGCTCAAATATTCTGTCACCACAGTCATGATTTAAAATAGAGGTGCACCAAGAAGTTGGCTTTTGACTGTTTGATCAAAAGTTTGATCCGCCGAGATCAATAACCAGCTGGTAGAAAACTGAAGGACCGTGTTCTTCACATAAACACTTTATGGATGGTGTGTCTGCATGAAAAAGACTATCGACTTTCACCATAACTGTGGCAGTTAGAAAGAGAAATCCAAAGAAGCACGGAGATCTAAAAAGTAATTTAAAAGCAAACTATATATCCAGACAGCGAGAGAGAGCAAGACTTTAAGCAGATACCAGAGTGGCTAATGAGTGTGAAAAAGTTTGTGAAAATGTCAATTTATCTTTTCTGAGTTAATCTGAGTTAAGGATTTGCATTCTCTCAGTAATACATGAAGAAACTTCCATTTCCTAAGTTTCATTTTAAAATGCAATTTAAAATTTCCTCACATTTAATTAAACGAAGACCATAGGAAAAAAATATTTTGAAAGCTTGTTTTTTAAAAGAGAAAAAGTGATGCCAGTTTTCCTCTACTCTTCTTATTGCTGGACACTGCTGGTCAGCTGGTTAAAAGAAGGCTCCCAGAGTGTCCTTGTCTTGAAATTTGTAGGCAAATTCATCTCTTTGGAAATATACCTAGTAGAAGCAAAAAATCTGCAAAGTCATGATGCTCCTAAAATGATTACATCTGTTTATTGAATGCCAATCGAGATATAGAACATGATCTCATTACTTTTATTTCAAATATTCCTATTGCTACTTGGTTACTTCAGTTATAATTATGTTTATAGGTTGGATTTGTTGGTTTTTCTTTGATACAGACTTAATTAAAAATAATCATGAAGTAAAAGCTTTTGAGTGCTCGTTGTGCAGAATGTTGTATCTTCCTGCTTTTCTGCTCTTTATAAAGTCACAGGTTTAACGAACCCTAACTTTGCAAACCAGCTGTAGTTTTAAAGCAGCATTACTTTAACAGTGATGAACGGGATTCATCTACTTCACTCTTCTGGTAAGCCAGGGAAAAGTCTAGAAGCTTCCAGAATCTTTATAAAAAGAACAGCAGACAGTAATGATTTAAAAACCGTGATGTACCTTAGTGGTTCATGCTTGGTGTTTATATTGTGGTTCCGGTCAGAAAAACCTCAGATGCCGTTTCTCTTTTTATCTTGTCTGATTTGTGCTGTGGTTATCATGTTGTGCTTATTCTTCCTATAATAACCACCTATATTTACTCTTTGAGAGCATTTGTTTAATGAGAGCTCTTAAACACCTAATTTAACTTTGAGGTTAAGACGGTACAGTTGTTCTGGAAAGCAGAACTTTGGGGAAGGAGAATCTGTGCTGGTGCGTCGTTGATCTCACGCTTTAGCTCCCTCCTGTCACAATCAGATTTGTCAGGTTATGAAAGTTGAACGCCTCAGTTGACTTTAGGCTTAACCTCGATCAGGCCTCTTGGGGCACAGCTAGATACAGCGTAATCTCTACGTATGATATGGGCTTAGTGCAAAGTGGATCATCACTCTGACAAAAATAATCCAAGAGAGGCTTCACTGTTTTTTAAAGCACATATAATATTTTATTATCTCAATCCGCGTAATAAACTAATAAAGCTGCAACGCTATAAAAGAAAATTGGTGAAGGACTTATTTGTAAGGAACAATCAGAAACCAACTATGCATGAAAATGAGGCACACCACCACCACATTGGTTGAGTGACAGAAAAAAAACCTTTTCATTTCTGAAAAACAAACGTGTCTGCTTACTGGGAGTGAAATAATTACAATAACCATCTACGCGTTTGTTGTTTTTCGTGCTTGCTCCAGCTTGGTGGCCCCTGGGAATCAGTGGCCACTACTCTGCAAACATTTCGTGCCAGCCTGGCTGCTGTGCACCGCTGTCATGCGGTTGCAGCGAGGGCCGCTTGTTGATACAGATAATCCAACGTGTGTTTTCTGCCACTCAGGCACTTACAGAGGCATCTCTGTCAGCAGCACCTAACGCCTTCCCACTTAAGCTGCCAGCTTAAACTAGCAAAAGAAGATGTGCGCTGTCCTTACCGTTCGGCCTGCTAATCCAGACTTAGCTGCGTGGCGCCGGCTTCAGCTGACCTCCTCAGGCAAGTGCTGACTGGGTACGTCCATCTTCATCACAGGTGAGGAGCATAGGCAGGAGTCCTTCTCTTTTCCCATGAATTGTGTCACAACTCCTTCGTCTCCCGAGTACAGGAGGTGTCCTGACTTGATTCAGGTCCAGGATGTCTTATTCTTTGATCATATTTGCTTTTCCATTGAACTCTTCTGAGTGGTGAAGATCAAAATCAACATTCCTCTGAATGTAAGCATGCTCTTTGTGGCACCCAGATTGATCCATTCAAAAGAAGAAGAAGGTGGGGAGGGAAAAGAGCTTGAAGGGACTGTAGGCTTCGGTTCAGAAAACGCCCGTCAACATGTCTCTTCGCGCAGAACTTCTTGCTCTTCTGTTTTGCAAAAAAGAAAAGCCTTTAACCTAAAACAGAAGGGGAGAGCAGAGCTGAGGTGCAGTGGCATGCAATAAACAGATCCCACAGATGTCTTAACTTTTATCCCATCTGTTGAAGGACTCGCGTTCCCTCAGAGCACTTTGTCTTCACTGATGGAAGGACAATGCACATCTTACCCTCTTTTCCAGCAGCAGGTCCTCTGTTGTCCTCCCGGGGGGGAACCCTGTCGGGGTGAGAAGGATGGGTTAGGGTGAGGAGGGAGAGCGTGGTTACTCTAAGTGGAGCAGAGAGCTTCTTTCTGATGCCTCTGCTTGCCTCTCCCCCCCTCAAACTGTTGCTCCTCCTCCATAGTTGTGCTTGTGGGCCGAGTCGGATTACTCCTGATATGTTAATCTTCCTGGCTCTAACTCCAGGAGCACTAAAGGATGCTTTGGCCTGAGCAGGAGCTTACATTCACCTTCTGCCGCAAGGGAGTCTGCCATCTTAAGCAGGCAATTGGTAATAGCCTCAACTGGGCAGATAGGGTCTGCTGAAGCAAGTGCTTTCCAATCATTTAGGGGGAATTAGGAAAGTTCACAATTGGTTTAAAAGGCTCTGAGACGACATTAAAACCCATCTAAACGGAGTTATCACAAAAGAAGTGTTTCGTGATTCAATCTGGAGTCAGCCGGAGATAAAACCATGACTCTTGTTGAGGATCTCGCATTTCCCTCCTCTCCGGACCAGTGTTTCAGCCCGTGAGCCCTCGAGCGGCAAATGAGGAGCAGATGGTCGTACTTTTGGAAGGTATCAGGCAGTCCAGACTGCAATCTAAATAAATACCCTGTTCCCAGAGGAAATGTGTCAGGTGCGCGGGGTCGGTAATGTCTAAACAGAATCCAACCTGTTTAGAGATGAGCTAACCGATGCACAAGCTCGGAGGAGACGCCACGAAACTTCACAGGTGTTGCTTTTAGGGAGCGTAAACCTTCTTAATAAGTCAGCTCAAGAGGTGTGTTTGAAGCCAGAGATGGATGAATAAATTTGAACATAAACCAGCAACACAACAGGAAGCAAATTATTTGCTAACAATTATCTTATTCTAACAACATGACTCATTCGGACACACTCAGCCCAGTGTCAACACAAATCATAGTTTACAGGCGAAGATGTGGTTCAGTGTTTACGTTCTATGCCTCATAGATACTTTAGAAATGAGTGGGAACAAAATGGAAATACCAGAGGAATTTCCTGCCGGCTTTAAAGTACAGATGACATAAAACCAAGGACCTTAATCTGGTTGTGTTTTTGGCGCTTGTAGTGATACCCAGAAAAATTTATTTCTACCATTCAAAGATAATTACCAGCCACAGACATGGAGCTTCCCCTCAACTCTGAATTTCAAAAAGAGAGAAGCATAATGGGGAGATTGCTGCTCTTTTTGTCCCTTTGCCACTTCATACATTAGATGTTTTAGTTTTTTCTGGGCATGAAATGTGGCTGTTCATAGCACAATGGATAGAAGCCAGTAGGGGAACTAGTGGACCATGGATCCAGAAACTACACCAATCCCACCTCAACCATCTTCCAGATACAAATTTGCACAGTGGCATTCTGACAAAGCAATACTTTCTAGAATTTCTTATCTTTGAATTGATGGATTAATTTGACAGAGGTTGAACTGTGCTCTGTACATGAAAAGTGATACAAACTAAACTAAAACCATTTCTGTTTTCAACCATCAGGAGCCATATTGGATTTTGAGGCTGAAGTTGGTGAAAAAACTTCAGATTTGAATTATTGTAATTTATACTTTAGATGACCTTTCTGTTTATTTCTCCCAAGCAGAAACATGGAAATTTCCACTTCTGAGTACAACTAGATAAATAAAACATGCAAATCTGATTAAAATTGACAGTATTTTCAGTTTTGCCCAGGAAGGGACTTAATCCCTCAGGTTGCAAACAGATTTGCGTGTCTGTGTATGAATGTGTGCCTGTGTATGAATGTGGCTTCGTGAGACTCATAGCAAAACAGTTTCTGCAGTCGGAGGCTTTTCCAAAGTTGTTGTAATACAGACTGCTACAGGAGATCTTTCCTGCCCACAGCGAGATAGAGATGGCTTTCTGCCCACTGCCCACATTTACAATGTGTGTTTACAACACACATTTAATTTATCTTTGGGATCAATAAAATATTTTTAATCGAATTGAATTTGAAAATAACTAGGAAAGTGTTGTACTACTTCAGTCATTTACTAATTAAAGGGGATAATGTAGAGAACTTCTAACGCGGACAACTGAACCAATGTAAACTGCTTTCTTTAAAGTTGAAATCTTTAGTCAGATTACATCAAACCCAGTTCAAATCTACCTTAATAGCAAATCAGACAGTTGGATAGAGATATCCTAAATACTGTGCTACTGCAGTGTCAACCTTATATAAAGTTTGCATATATCTGAACCCATTCAGAAATACCTATAGCTACCTACTTTAATAAATCAAACACCAAATGTAACTTAATATACCTTATTATATACAGTTTAAACTGATCACTACCACAAAAGCTAATATCTATAGTCTGCCTCATCTCTACTGTTAAGGGTACAGCCAATAGGCACCAAGGAAAGTGAATGTTGCTCCTGAATTGGCTGCTTACAACGTTGCAGCTAGCTACTTCAGCTCCCCAAGCTGTATTTTATTTCAATTATTTTTGAAGTGCTCTATGGGAATTTTTGGGAGAATAATATGAAGTTCTATTCCCCCAAAAAACTAGCAAAAAGGGTGGGCTCCACTGTACCACTGCTATTATTTTTTCTTAATGTTTTTTTTAGACGACAAATATACAGTGTGCTACTGCAGGTGTTACTTTTTTGTGTACATGTAGCAGCCATATTGGATTTTCTGGTGTTGGTATACAAAATAAAATTCAGGGGATATTTCTGATTATTTTTTTCCACACTAACCGCAGCTTGAAAATTCAAACAGAAATGTTTCAACCAGACATGTTGTTTTTCAATATGAAAAAAAAAAACAACACAAGTAACTGAAGAAGTCCAAACCTGTTCTTGGAAATATAAGTATTTACTAAGATGACTCCTATAAGAAAGAGAGATTATAAAAAGTAGATCTATCTTATTGTTTAAAGTACAACAGAGATCAGCGATGTGCCAAGAAATCAGGACAGAATTCCTCGTCTTTCTAATACTCTGGCTGTTTTTCTGGCAGTCAGCAGGTGCAAATCCCACCTATATTGAAAACGCGAAGCAGACATGATTATCATTCGTGCTAACTTTGACATAAAGTTCAGTTTCGGGCCAGAACCGCGCATGTAAACATATAACGGCTTCCAGTTAGCAGGAGAGGTCATGCTTTTGTAGCCTTGAAAGGGATCCATCGGCACAGAAACATTTCCTAACACTAGGCAGGAATATTTCTGCTTGATACATATTGTTCACAGATGTGTAAGTATTCAAAGCCCAGCCCCAACTGTTTGCTAAAGCCTAACAGCTGTTAATTGCAAAATCAAGTCAGAGACAGTGCGAGTCAAACAACGAGTTTGTATACACTGTAAAGTCTCTCTCAACAGCAGAGATTGCATTAGTCAGAAAGACATTTGTGTTTGAACGCACAAGAACAAAGAAAAGGAAAAACAAAGAATAATTCCAATCTTTGTATGATCAAGATCCATATGCTGGGGATTGAACCTTTTCCACTGGGCGTGGATGAGTGAAGAACCGCTTTCTGTTTAGTTTGGGGCAAGATTTTAAGGAAGCCCTCAATCAGTAACACTATAAACAAACCATTCCAGTTGAGGTGTCATTAAAACGACTGGAAATCAGGCACAACCATTGCTGCTCTCTCGTCTTGCCCAATCTGCGGTTTGACGATTGGACAAGTGGCCCTTTTGCCAAACTGTCATCTCGGCGAGTGGAAAGCTACTTTCCAAAGAGTCGGGAGTCTAAACAGATATTTCTGCACAGAAAGCAGCAGGATAATGAGAGCTTTGTCTGACTTTTTTTTTTTAAGTTGACAGACGACCACATTTTGTCTGAGAGACTTGGTAAGGTAAATGGCTCCTGGCTGAGGAACAAATATACAAAGCAATTTGCTTCTATGATCAGAAGAGCAGAGGCCAAGAGGTGAAGATGGCTCTAATCTTTCCAAAGAACCATTTGGGCTTTTGGACGCGTCCACTTCAGATTCTTCTGCTGCAGTTCAGGCTACACCTTCTCCCCCCTTTTTACATGTATCCAACCCCATTCAATTACAATCAATCTAAACTGTTTAAAAGCATGATTAAACCGAACAAAGTGTCAGGAAACTCTATTTAGCACAAGTAGATGCTGCCCTCACCTGTCGGTGGTTCCTAACTACATGCAGAAATGACTGAACATTCATCAGCAGAACTTAATTCTTTAATGGAAACAAATTTTCTGTCTTCTTGTGTCAGATTTTTGACTGTTTTCTTCTGAGCTCAGTCTTCTTTCTGATCTCCTCTAAAGCTATTTCATTCAAGAAAGTCATATTTCTGCCTTCTGCCATTAAAACCTTTGGTATCGTCGGGGCCAAAGGGCTGACGCAGGACTTTTAGTATTAAGCCGGTTGTGTTCAGGTGCTCAGCCGTCTCCAGCTTTGCTGCACTGGCTGCGGATTTGCGCTTTAGTACCCAGGGGCACTGAGAAAACGGTGTGTTGCGGTCTCCAGAGCACCAGTCTGTCCAGCTGTATCTCTTAGTTAATCCTCGCAATGACTTTTGACTGCAGCTGGAGTCCTCCTGGCCTGCTGGAGGAGGATATGCTTCTCCAGTTTCTTCAGAAAACCTGAGGGGTGAGGGAGGATCCTGCTGGAGCGAAACCTCAGAGACGTTCTGAGGATCTCCCATAGAGCATGTGGTGTCTCCTTTGTTCTCCAACGGATCGAACTTGTTGATGCTCTGCACCGACTGCCATCCCAGCGGCACCACACACAGGCCCCTCCCAGTGATCTTCTCTTCTTCTCTGAGAGAGCTGTAGGCCCTGCGGACCGACTCCAAACTATTAAACTTCATCACGGCACACAAAAGCTGGCCGAGCTCTTTGTGGCGCTTGGCGTAGCATTGCAGCTCCTTGGGAAGCTCCTCTCCGGGATGCAGGATCCAGACCGACGCGACGTCACTCGGCGAGTCGAACCTCTGGAGGATGCTCAGTAGGAGCGACGGCTGCCCCGGGTCGGCGCCGTCCTCCGCGCTCTGCTCCTCTAAGGCGTTCCAGATGAGGAGGAGCCGGCTGGTGGGGGAGCACATCAGCCACTGAGGGAGAGCCTCTTTGCGTCGCACTTTGGTGCATTCCTCGTTCAACTCCAGCAGGTCTGAGCACTCTGCGGCCGCTAGAGTCATGTACCAGTTCGTGGTCAGAGCCTTTATCTGTGGCAAATATTTAACATTTTAGCTTTGTTTGCATTCTTACTGCGTTGTTTCTATTCAAACGGTTCTGTTCGGACGGCACGCAAACCTGAGGACGTTTACCTTTTTCAGACAAGTGAGAAGCTTGAGACTGACGTAGCCCTGCTTGTTCTTCTGCATGTGTTTGAGCAGGAAGCCGTCCTCCGCCAGGTGACTGTCGGAGAACATTTCCTCCAAGTGGTCTTTAATCTTCAGGCAGAGTAACTGTGCTTCATGGTCTTCTGCATCCTGGTTGGATTCTGCACCATTTCTACAACACATTTTACAGTATTCTGTGAAAGCCAGCAGTGTAGGTTAGTCAAGCCTGCGGTTTGACGTTTCCTTACCCATTCAGATCACTCATTGTGCCTCCTAATGGTGCCGTTTCTGGCATTTTCCACGTCAAATACAGGTATTCAAAAAGAGAGTAACAAAAAAACTACTGCAGCGGTATAAAACGGAGTGCGTAAAGTTTGTTTCTCCAGCCACAGTAATGCCAGTTGCTTTGTGTGGTATCCAAAACAACATTTTGTAAAATGCCACAGCCAGAATTCTGCCCAACACAATGCAGCCCCACAAAATCAGAGAACTTGCAGTCAAAACAATTTACTCTGCTACAAATGAGCTTCATGTGGGCACACTATTAGCTGCCATGAAGTGAATATTATTAGCGCCAAAACTAAGCTGCACAGCAGAGATAACAGCAGCGCGGCGACACAACAGAGCAGCAACACCATTAGAGGTGTGAATTTCTGCAGTGCAGTTTAGAGCCGAGCGCACAATTGAATCGGAAATGTGATTCTGCTTAATTCCAATGTACACAATGCTGTGTGGTCTATAGAAGCATTTAAGTGTAAACAAAAGCCGTCACTTAAATCCAGCTTTATGTTCTGCTTTGTGTTCTCATGTCCTCAGATGTGATTCATCTGAGTCGGCAGGCCGTACCACTGAAGAGCAGCAAGTCTATCACTAAACATTCATTTGCTTTAAGAAAGGTCCTTGTTCATATGTATGATGCATGTATTACAGACACAAACCAAGACACATGAATCCATTCCCCCCCCCGGATTATGTGCTATCAGTCTGTATTAAACTATTACAGACTGTGTGGAGGTATGAAATTCTGCTGAAAGGGAGACTGTGAATTTGAAGCCTGGAGGGAAGCAGAGATTAAGAGAGAGGAAGGAGTTCTGGACCCCAAATGCATTAAATATTTTTGCTAAAGAAGATTTAGGTAATTCTATGAAACTCAAAGCTAAGGTCGGCGGGTTTTTATCATGTTTAAATGGCAGTTGTGTTTTCATATCAAAATACCAGAGCTGTTTGAAAATCTTCTGAAATATTTTAGTGACTCATTTGTTACACGTGAGCAGCAAACGGAGATTTCAGGCACTTAAGAATCAACACTGTTCTTCAGAGTCTTTTACATGTTTCTCATTCCAGATTGTTTGCAGAAGGTGGTGCATTTAGCAAAAATCAAGCTCTGAGAAGGCAGACACTGGAAAAGGCATTTAGAGCACAATGGCTCTCAGGCATTTTGTAACAGCTGGCCGTACAGATGGACATTTTTTGGAGGGTTTTTGTTATCTATTAAAAACACAAAGAAATGGAGGGTGAGGTGGGGGGGATTTGATTCATTGTGCCAGAGGACACAAAATAGTAGTGGGTGTCAGTTTCACTCCAAAGCTAAAGTTGTTTAGATTAAAGTTATAAAAATTAACAAAAAGTCAGAATTTACTGCAGAACACTTTAAATTCAGGATTTTTATGTCCTTAAATTTTTCTTAAACTGCACTATGCAACTCTTCTTATGTTCACACACCAACATTGTTTAGAATTAAAAAAAATTCAAATGCTTGCATTATCTCACACATGCTAATAGTGATTAGCCTTTTCACTGAGCATGTTAGTCAAATATTAAGTCTCATTTGAAAGTTTCATTTTGTTGTAAATCTACTAAAAATAAATGACATAAATAAATGTAGTAGTTTTCTAGCAAGAAAATATTAGCAGATTACATAAGATCTGATTTCCAGATAGAAAGTCAGTTTTATGTGTAGATATCAAAATGTAATATTTTGCATTGCAGAAAAAATACAGTCACTTTTAATATAATTTTTGACAGCACTTTTGTACTTTGAAAGAAAAAAAATCACCTTTTAAATGCTAATGGTAGTTTGCTTATTGATTGTGCTAGCAAAGCTCACTGTTTTTAACATGATGCTGAACTGCTGGGTTTGGTTTGATTTAATTTTTTTACAGCATTTATATGCAGTACTATAAAACCTCATTGAGTTTAACATGATGCTGCTGTAAACACTAAATTAAATGCTTAAGTATAAAATGTACATATGCTAATAGTAGTTAGCCTAGTATATAAGCTACCAAATCCAACCAGTTTTCAAATGTGAAACTGGCCTCTTAAATTGAGTTCAATGTCCTTGCTTGATCTAATATGTACAGTATTAGTTAACATATTGCTTAAAGGTTTGAAAGTGAAAAATGTCTTACTAGATTTGATACGCAAGTAGCCTAGCATAAACGTTAACAACTCACAATTGTACCTGAGCCTGGAGCAGGAGAGTTACGTTACGTCGTTTGTTTGAAATTGTGAAATTCAGACAAACATTACTAGTTTTTATAAGGTATTAGCAGTTGACATATTCAAAGTTAGTCATTGAGCATCACACCTGGAGGCGATGAATCAGAATATTTAGGTTTCTCCACCTGCTTCTGATTTACTGTCTGTAATGCAAAATCTCAAGGTTTCCTCATTTATGCTTCCCGTTTGAGTTGTTTCTGAACTTGAGCTGTTTTTAAATTTATTTGCTGCTGTTGCTTATTAGTTATATTCTCTTACAAGTAAGCACAGCGACATTTCTGCTAAGTTCCATTAAAGGCAGTCTATGCACTCCAATTTAAGAAAGAAGGCTATGAACAACAGATTTCCAGACCTGATTGATTAGTTTAAATACAGGAGGATCTTACTATTAGAAAAACTTCTGGACTCTGTGGATTACTGTAATATGTGAAAAATAAGTCTAAAATAATCTGAATAACAGTGAACTTTTAGGAAAAGCTACAAAGAAATCACTTGAGGACCTTAAAATCCTTTTATCTGCCATTACAAAAATACTAAGCGGGTCGAAATTTAAAATTGCAATTCTGTCTCTAAGCGTTATCTTGGTTGGCGACTCTGTTCCTCTTGAACTGAACCAACTTCTCTGAGTATGTTTTTAAAGTCTCTATGGAGAAAACATTTCAAACACTGTCATCAGATGGAGATTTTGGCCACTTCTTACTGGTGCATGGAAACAAATAGCATCACTTTTCCCAAGGACAGCTCACCCCCACCAGACATGTGACGAGAGCAAAGACAAAAACACAAATTATGCTGTCTCTCTGCTGTGAAATCACCGGAGACCTTCTTTTCAGAAATGACTAAGCCGTCATGATGACAACTGAACAATCTCAGTTTTGCTGCAGCAGGCTGGTGATGTGGCTGAAAACTCTGAAAAAGTTGCTTATGGGGTTAAGATGATTTTGTCTATTTGGCAAATAATAGTATTTTTCTCTAAGAATTCACTGCCTTCCATACTTGTTGGCTCCTCTGTTAACAATATGCTGTTTTTTGTTAAAAAAGCCCAAACATAACTTCCTTTTTATTGCAGTGGTAATAATAGTAAAGACTTGGTCCATTTTAACAGTGAAGTTTAAATATGTTCTTGCCTCCCTTAATGTGCTGCTGTAGTAAGAATATTATGTCGTTTCCATCACATTATCATGAAATACAGCAATCACAAATGATTATTTGTATGTAACATTTGGTAAGGATTTTGAGTGTAATGCCAATAGACACTTAAATATCAAGTATTTGCTTGTTGTTGATCTTTAGCAGCTGAGATGCTACAACTCAAAGCATAGTGGGGTATTATCACGAAGGAAGAGTCGAAAATACGGGTTAATCATAGTTGGTGTCTTCATTGCGATATTCAGAGTACTGCAAATATATACTCCTTGAAGTGTGTGATGTGTAACCTTGGATGTTTTGTTGGTCACATTTGGCTCTTAATGTAGAAAAGAGCAACTTTGGTGGAAGACGTTGCCTTGTAGGGACTTGATGTTTTACTAAATGACATGTTCTCTTGTGTTTCCCATTTTAATGGCTGGTTTAGTGGCTGAGTTGAATGCAGTAGATCTCATGGTTGGAAGCTTTTTCTATGGAGTCAAACTCCAGTTTTGTTTTCTTTGAGCATATGTAAAATATTTGAAAGAAAACGCAGCTTGATCACATTGGTGCTAGGCTATTTGACAAACTGTTGGCTGTGTTTGCAGAGCATCAAGGAACCTGTTATTTTACTTGGTACTTTTTAGTTTTACCTATGAGAGTTTAAATAAGGAAGGATGTTAGCAGCTGTGTTAACTCAAAAATAGTTTCCACTGAGGATTAATGCATATTAAGATACATTTTTATGTTTGAACTGTTAAATTGGGCAGTTATGGCCGTTTTTGGAGGGATTCCTTAGTGTTTGTGGCTTTGGTCCCTAATCTTGGCAAAATCAAGCCGTAGCCAAACAGGATATAGTGACTACTAGTTTGGTTTCTAGTCCAACCTTTCAGCATGGACAATTTTTGCCTTTTCTTCCATAACATTTTCCCAGTGTGACAACTGTATTATCTAAAATACTTTTTCCCCTCTCTAAATAAATGTACTCAGTTATTCAGTTTGAGAAAATGCTAATCCCATAAGATTACACAGAAGCACACTAAAACTCAAAATGGATATTTGATCAGCAAATAAATCAGACAAACCTCAGGTGGTTTTATGCAGAAGCAACATTGAAAATCATTACGAGGTGATGAGCTAAAAAGCACTTTCACCATACATGCATTGTAAAAACCCCAAACCAAGAATCGAAGCATTCAAAGCCGGTCTTTGTACAAAAACCCAATTATTTAACTTTATTAACATCAAGGTTTTTCTTTTTCATTTTATCAACAGTTGATTCTTTAGTTCCAGTTCTTTATCAACAGATAGAAAACAGACTGTGTGTACAACAGATTGAACCCCTACAGCACTAAGCATTCACAAGGTAGAAATGGACATTTTTTTGTTTTTGCCAGCGTTTTTCAGGTCCTCCCCCTCGTTCCTCTCCTGGACCCGGTTGGGTCGGACGCTGCTGTTCCCGCGGGTCGGGTAGAAGGTGTGTGTGTTCGCCCAGTGAAGAGACGTCAGCTTTTGATGATGGTTAAGGAGGGGGGGGTTGTGCTGTTCTCCTCACACGGACAACCAGCTGTTGAAGTTACAATGGTAGTACAGTAGATACAATGGTGTCTCCATTAATACACACGCTAGGACAGCAGGCTCTGTCTCTAGGTAGATCAGCAGAAATATTCCTTTTTAACAATATATTTTTGAAGCTGTGTATATATCTATGTGTAATCGTACATATATATAATCAGTCATAATTATATATATGTGTGTATATATATATTTATAGTTCTATTTCTGTATAAAATATCAGGTTTCAGTCCAAAGGGCTGAGTTTCTGTCCCTCTGTAGGAATGGTTGATTCTGTACAAGTACCGATGCTGATGGCTCGGCTCCCCCGACCCGCAGCGAACCGCTTCCGCTCGGCGAACCCGACGGCGAGCGGCGAGGACGTGGGGAGGAGCTTGAAGAGCATCTCCACTTTATTCAGAGATCGTGAGTTTTTGTGTTTTCCTGTCTCCTGCCCCTTGGGTACAAAAGTCTGCTTTCTTCAGGTAAGTTCTCCGCTGTGGAGCATGAAGGCCTCAATGCCATAGGCTTCTGATGGGAAAACAAACCGAAACTAAAGGAAAAAATTCAAACAAAAACAGAAACGATGTGCTTCGCATTTCTGTGCGCCTCGTGTGGCTTGTGTTTCAGCGTTCAGCTGCGGTTACAGAGGGACGACTACAGCAAGTCTGTGTTCTCGGATCAAATCTCAAAGTTGATTTTCGTAACGGCAAGTGAAAAGGCAATTCGAGTTGTTGAACTGACAACGACCATAAGGAACTATGAGAACATCAAAACGACGATAAAAGAAACCTGAAAGCAGCTTGGACAACAGTGGTCCTCTTGTATTAGTATGGAGAGGCATGTTAAAAACACATGTCCTCGTGTTTTTACTAACGTACCCTAAAAACGATTATGAATATAATGCTTGCTCCTCTGAGCAGTTTGAAACAACAAAAAACAACAAAGAAATGTCTGGTGTTAAAATGATTAATAAAAACATAAAAAAACAGTATACTAAACAATAACTTGTCGTAATGAATCATATTGACAAAAATCAACAAACAGATGAAAACAGAGAGGATGCTCTCTTTGTGCTACCAGTAGCCTTTGACAATCAGGGAGGTTTGGCTTCGACAGGAATCTGCTCTGTCGCGTTTGTACAAGAGTCGTCGCGTTTTTGTCGCCGTTTCTGTCGTCTTTAAAGCAAAAAAATATCGGCCTGTTGGTGATCGACGTATATCTCTGTGATTAGCTGGAAAACCCTGGACGGATGGCGGCGACGAGCTCGTTTGGTTCTCCGGGAGCCAGGCGTCGAGAGTCGGGGCGGGGGGGCGGGGTCGGGGGTCAAGTGATTGGATGGATGGCGGCTGAAATGGGACACTTGGCACACTCCTGAGAGGTCTGACCGGGGGAAGCTGCTGCGGTGGGAGACTGGTTACGTTGCATAGTGGTCGAAGCTCCCCAGGTACTCCAGTGCTGCCCTGTAGCACAGCTGGTACTGGTCCTGGTGGGAAGGAGGAGAAAGTAGTGAGTAGGTGGTTCTGATTCCCCTCCTGGTCAACTAATAGATCCCACAATCCCTTCATACACGGCCTTGTGATTATTCATACTTATTGAACTTGTGATAAACCAGCAGAAAGTAGAGCAAATAAAAAATATTTGATGGAAAATGCAGCTTTGGAGATGTAAATACCTCAGCACAATGCAGCTTAACATGCTACTGGCTGCTGTTTGCAAAGCAGCCAATGTAGGAGCACCATTCATTTGCCTTGGTGCCGATTGGCTGGTCCCACAAGAGCAGAAATAAGAAGGATCGGCTGCTAAGATGATTTCCACTGTTTGTTTTGATGCATGTTAAGTTATACAGAATTTTAACTAATAGTAAGCAATATTAGGGGGGGTCTCAAGTATTCAAATTTCAGCTTTTTGTGGGCAGTGGTGTCCAAAACTGGCAAATTTAAACTAAAAACACAAACATTTGTTTGATATTTATTCTTTAAGTTTTATCTATCCCATTTGATTCAGGTGTGTTGGACCATCTAATAGTTGCAGGATTCGGCTCCTGGAGTTGGAGACGCCTGCTTTAGATAACATGTTTGTGTTTTAGGATCCAGATTTGTAGCAAAACCTGAAAATGGGTCGTCCTAAATTGCCTACGTTTCTGTATACTAAATACTCAGAAAATCATATACATTTTGATTGACTTTCACAGTGTTGCTCTGCTTTGTGTTGATCTATCGCGTAAAATCCCAGTGAACTATATCTCCAGGTTTAGAGGTTACAACACGTCTGGAGTCGTTTTGTCAAATCTAAAAACCAAAAACATTTAAATCCTTCCTAAGATTAGTTTTAATATCCTTTCTATATGACAGAGTCCATGTATTTGATAAAAAAAAAAATCTGAACACAGCATGAGTTTGTTGTGGGATTCCTGCTGCAACACTAAAGCCTCTATTAAAGTGGGATTTGTCACTAAGTCTTTGCTGTTGTGCAGCCCATCCTTTAAAGGAGACACTTTGGACAGCATCAGTCTTGAATCTCGCAGCGATTCCAGCATTAACGTTCAAACGGCATCCTGTCTGATCGCGCATTAAAGTCTGAACGACATCCTGAGCATCAGCACGTCGTCCTGACCTCAGTCTGCACCATGGCGGGCCGCTGGGTGCGGAGCGTCTTCACCGTCTGGAACAGGTCCACCACGCCCTCGTACCTCATCCGCTCCAGCACGATGCTCAGGGTGATGAAGACTCCGGTCCTGCCGACCCCGGCACTGTCAAAACACACACACACACACACACACACACACACACACACACACACACACACACACACACACACACATACATTCATTACTGCATTTACCATATCATCTCACATGATGGATGCTGGAAATTTGTCAAGAGGATGGAAAAAAAAACCCTTCCAAAAAGTCATTTTAGTTTTATTGCTTCTGGTTTACTGAACTCCGGAGGGGAGACACTGCAGGTACATTAGCAACGGCTCACAATAAAGCAAATAAAAGTTAGAGTAATTACCAAGGAGGCCATGAATCTAAATGATGAATTTTGAGTAGGAGACTGTCGGAGATGATGACGCTACGAGAGTCGGCATGATTAAAGCCCAGATCGCTAACAAATGACTGTATTTAAAAGGTGAAGCAAAGGTTCGCCTTTCTAATCCTCGTCTGATAATCTCACTGCAGGATCTCTGAGGCTCCACCTGCTTATTGTGTTTTCATTTCCATCCTGACAGTTTCAGCTCCTCTGCTTTGTTCAGGTCCAGCTCATCAGCAACGTCTAGATTTTTGACTCTTATCAAAGAATCTGTCACGTTGTTATTTCAGTAGACTTCATGCTGTATCTAGAATAAGTTTTGATTTCTCTTTTACCACTCTTCTTTTAAAAACAGGTTAGAGTTCATTTAAATTGGTTCATTTCATGACACAAACCAATGTATTTTTAGCATAATTTCATCAATTTTAAATAGGTGTGTTTATTTTAGAATAGGGCTGAATTGATTAGCAGGAAGAGTTGAGCTTTTCCTATGTTGATGTTAGAAAAAGTTTTTACAAGCATCCTTTGCTACAAATGATCAAGAGTTCAGTAAATGAATGCTGTGTAATTGCATAGAAAATGAAAATGTTCTTAAACAAGTGACTTATTTGCATCTTTTAATATAATTCTAATATTGTAGAAAAAGGCTTAAGATATAAATAAAAATCAGCAGAATCTCTCTTTTTTTTAATCGATTTCTAAGTTAGAAATCGATTAGTTGCAATCCTATTCTTGAGTGATTCAGTCTGGAAAGTAATCAGTTACAAATGTTGTGCCTTTTCTTACCTGCAGTGTACAGTGATTGGTCCATCTTGTCCAAACTGCTCCTTAGTTTTGTGCACTTGTCCAATGAAATCGATGAAGCCCTCTCCAGTTTTTGGCACTCCCTGCTCAGGCCAGTCTGTGAACTGGAACTGGCGGATTGTTCTGGATTGTCCATCCTGATGGGGACAGATATGGATTTTTTCAGTACGGTTGAAAGGGGCTGTTATTTGCAGATGGTTTTATTATTTTTTTTATTGCGCTAACAGCAAATCAGAGGTCCAAGTTGAGGTCTATGTGAGTGCATCTAATTTCCACCTGGGCTGTGATTTAAATAAAGCCGACAAACAAGATGGGAGCCGAAACCAGCAGGCTGCAGCTCAGGCATTTATTTTCCCTCCCGTCTGTCCAGAATTTGCCTCTTTTTGTTTAAAATATAATCACTTTAAATGGCCTCCATGTTTGTGCTGTGAAAACATACATTTAGAAGCGAAGACTGTGAGCCACATGTATATAAAAGAAGAAGTGGATGTGGGATTAGAGTGCGGCAGCCGTGGGAGCCTTCAGATGACACTGAGGTGTATTTATAGCACATTGAAACTACGGCAGCACAGGGAGTTCCAGTGCTGCCCCCCCTCAGGGACCCAAGCCTGTGCTTTTCATGTATTTTCACAGCAAATCACACACATCCACACACACACCAAAGACAATCTATAGAGCGAGCCTACTGTTTCTAAATCTGGGTAAACACGGCGCATTCACTGGGTGTCAGCCTGTCAGGGAGAATAACACGGGACGCGTTCTGATCAACTGCTGCCGTTTCTGATGAGAGCTAAAGTGAGGATGGATGGATTCTGGTTGGATGCTTGGATTTCTGAGAGTAGCTGGGGATTTTGAAGGAAGCCCACAGACACTTCTGTTTTTTATTTCTCTCTCTCTCAACGTACCCTGGCATCTGTGACTTTGAACTCTCTCAGGATGTACTGAGGCATGTTGTACTCAGCCATTGGATCCACCACAAAGTACTGGTACCTGGCGGAACGCTCTGCTGGCCAGTACTGATGGCACTTCTCCTGCAAGAAAAAAATACATTTTCAACAAAACTCCTTCTGGAGGAAAGAAAAACCCACTTTTTCATTCTCACATAATGACTGGCTTGTGATCACGTGTGGCTTACTGGAAGTTATTAATCATTTTCAGCGATGGAAATGTCTCTGCTCACACAAGAGAATCCCAAAAGACTAATCTATGGTTTAGAAAAACCGATTCATCTTCGGTGGCAAAATATTTACATAATTTGTTAGTGTTCTTAACTACAATCATGAGGGCTTTTATTTCTATCAGCGCCGCTTATGGTTGAGAGGGTGATAAAAGCTGTAGCTGTGCGGCTGAGTAATGTCAGAATCGCCCAAATCATCAGCAGAAACGACTGAAATTAATTTGATGGGGGACCAAAACGCTTCTGCAGACTTTGCCTTTAAAAGGAGCGAATCCACATTTAGGTAACTGCTTCCAATCGTCTTCTTCTACACATGGGATGACATAAGGGAGCCGGTTGCTAAAGTATTCATACCACTGGTGCTTTGTAATGAAAGTGACACTAAGGGTGTTTTCACACCTGACAGTTTGGTACATTTGGGGATCAAAATTGCAACATTTATTACATTTTAATTTGTTGCGGTTCACTTTTAAGCTGCACTGACAAACAAAACCCTTACAAACTCCTCTTCACCTATAGCTACTGAAGGAAATGACAAAAACACGTGAACACAACTTCCTACTTCACAAAATGTTAACAAAAATGGAGTGCTGTCAGATTTTAGCAGTTGTGGGATTTCTTTCTGTCTTTGGCAGAAAACTACAAGCCATTGGTCCTGGTAGAGCCAGATGCCGGAGTTTGTTTTGGTTTTACTTACCCAGAATGCTCTGCACTGTTGTCCGCTTCCTACTTTTGGAGCAATCTCCGGCCCTCTTGGCATTCGAACTGCACCAGAGTTCACTTCATCGGCCCGAAAAGGGAGACTCTGGCATGGTGTGAATGCCAAGTGGACCAGAGACCGCAAATAGTAAAGTTCTAATCCAATAAAAATTTGAGAAAAGATTCTAGTAAGGCACTGAACACGTCCGTGATGAAGCAACTAATCTCTTATCTACCTCGGTGAGAATGGGAACAACCATGGAATTCCTAAATATCTCAACCCTAATTATGGAACGACGTCCAAAGATTTTCCATCGGAACGTTGCATTCAAAGCAGCCAAATAAGAACAAACTCCACCTTCAACAGGCCTCATTTTAAAGCCCAGGCCACTGGAGTTATCGCAATGCTTGGAACGCACCCAGATATTGACAAATCTGACACTGAGGCGGCCCGATTTGAACCCTCTGAGCCGCGTTGATAAGGAGGTAAACTTTGAGCCGCAGTTATTGTTCAGGTCTGGAATGAATTAATATTTGAGCAGCCCAGCTCAGCGGCTGAGCCGAGGCGAGCCGGCCTGCTGATGGCTATCGTCTGCCTCAAACGCTTCGCTGGCCTTACAGGGCGGCGTATCTGTGCTGTGTTTGGGCGTGAGAGTTTCTGCATTACCCGGCCCATTTCTCGTAGCTTGGTGAGCATGACCACGATGGTGGAGTTGTGCTCCCACAGCATCCTCCAGAAATCCTCGGTGGTCTCACTCAGGGGTCCCTGTGTGGCGATGTAGGCTTTCTGCTGTCTGGAGGTGAAAACACACAGAGAGGGCAAAACCAATAAACGTTACAGGGAATCGATGTCAACTTTACGGCACTTTTACAACAGACATTATGAAGCACATTGCAAAGCAATAACTACAGGAAGAACTTTGAGAGCTGCTATAAAAAGGTTAGCAAATGCTAACTGAACTATCCTCCACTTTGCCATAGTACGGTCATCTGACTGGAAACTTTTTACAATTCTTTAAATTTTAAACTTAAGATAATAAATACAATCCATAGATTCTCTTAAAAAAAGGGAAATAGTCCTTTATCTTCACATGTAGACATCAGCATCATTAGTCAGCCACAGAATTTTCTTATAGCCATATCAAAAAGATAAAAAAAAACTCTTCAACCTGTAAGATTACAATAATTCAGTAGTCAAACTATTTGATGAATGCATCACAAATCAATAAAAATGCATCGTAATTTCTCAATATGGATCCGACTTCATTTGAGGTCCAGAGCATCAAAAAATAAATCGACTTTGATTGTGGCCTTTTAAACCGTGATATTGATTGGTAGAAACAGATCAGTCGCAGAAAACTGACGGATCCAGAAATATTTCAAACATCCAGATTTATCTATGTGTATATTGAATTATGTAGTGACCATCAAAGGTTGAAGCTGCTGCTTTTATATTCTTGTTAAGTCTATAATGTTGTTCTAAACCCATAGGCCTACTGAAGCACTTCCTTTATTTATAGACCCACCACTTTTAGATCAAAGCGTTCAACCAGCAGAGCAACCTAAGCCTCGCTCACTGGCTTACATATAAATCTGTATTTAGTTTTTGCTGAACTGCTACACATTTGGCCAGTTGGATGGACTCTTGCTGCCCTTTATCTCCTAAGAAATTTCCAAAACCCAAATATAAAAGCTGCAAGAGAATAGTGGAGATATAAATATGATGGGAATAAATGCAGGAACGAGAAAGATAAGCGTTCTGTCAATTCTTTAAATCCAAAGGTCTGTAGTACTGAGGATGACAGAAAGATTTTTCTTGTTCATAATATACATAGTAAATAAATCATGGTCACTCTCCTCTTTGAGCAATTCTAGCTTGTATAGATTGCGCCGTCTCTCTTTCCCTCTTTGTAACCCAATCCTATGTTAGGGAGGGAGGGAGGAAGGGAGGGAACTCGATATGCTCACCAAACTGGAGATGAGCTCATCCTCTGAGATGCCAGAGCAGTGCTGCTGTCCTACGTGACTTTGCTCAGAGTGAGCAGTTCTCCTGTTGACCAGCAGGTGGCAGCAGTGTTCTTATCACCAGCCAGGAGGAAGCCAGTGCAGAAGTGCATGCATAATTGCACGCAGACACACTTGCACATGTTTGCCGCACATGTAAACCTGCATTCAGGTGTAGGTATTTATCAGAGCAGCAGCTCTGCATGTGTATTCAGATGCGCTGCTGCCGCCGGAGCACACACACACACACACACACACACACACACACACACGCACACGCACACACACCCTGAGCCGTGGCTGAACAGCTAATGAAGGTGCTGCAGGCGAGGCACTAATATGGAACCGGGAGATTAGAATATGCTCAGGGCCTCGGCCGTACAAATACAGAGAGAACAGAGAGGAGAGGATACAGGAAGAGACGGAATCAAATTAAAATTAGGAGGGGAAAAAAGATCTACAAAGCACAGAGAGGAGGAAGAGGCGGAGGGAGCTGGAGGAGCGAGCAGCGCCCTTTCCAGCTGGCCATCATAGTGCAATGTAGGTCTCAGAGCTGAAGATGGGAGGAAATGACCCCTTACTAACTGTCACAACTGGTCACTTTGTTGCCTATGCAACAAGGAGGAATATTTCATTTCCCCCCTTTTTAGAAGGGAAATCTGTGTAGCGCAATCAGACCCACGATATGATTTTGCCAAAGCTGAAAAGAAAAGGACATCACAAAACAAACTAATTGCAAGCAGTTATAAACGGGGTCCAAGTGCCCATTATGAAGTCTAACCCCACCCAGGCCTCATCCAACCCACCTCCCTCTGTTTCTCCCCCTCAGGTCGACTTACTAGGTCATTGACCAAAAAAACGTAGAAAGAAATGGCGTAAGGGAGAAGGTTTCTGAGCTTTTATCTGATGGCAACATCATGTTGGTTTGAAAAGAGCCTTTTTAAAAATCAGTGCAGTTTGAACTGAAGTGTTTATATAAATGCCCATTTTTATTTTTTTACTCCTAAAGAGATACATGCGCCTTCAAGCTTAACAGACTCCACTTTCATGGGTAGACACCCATTCAGAAATTCTTGGAAATCCCAGAGTTGATTTGTCTGGTAATAAAACCAAGAAATTTGTAAATAACACATTTTAATTGCCTTCAGCACCTACATGTAATTTAGTGCTGTATACCATAAGAAAAGAGGACTTAACCAATTCTTTAGAGCTTAAATGACACTGGATGTAGATAGACCAGAAGATAGAGGGCATCAACTATTCTGTCCATTTAAAACATTTAACAAGATGTTTTTCCATTGCATTTCATTTCACCACCACATTTATACTTTTGTTCATAAGCCACACCCACTTTGGGTAATGTAGGGCATGTAGGGCATTAACCTACTGTAGGATTCTTGCCAAACTGGATGCACATCCTCAGGATCACTTTTTGGTTTTGGAAACAAATTTAATCTAAATGTATTTCACATTTCCTGAAATCTATCGAGCTGTGTTTTTAAAATTTATTTAATTTGGCTCATCTCTAGATAAGACGCACAAATGTTTAACGATTAACTGCTATCCTTGTAAGCATCATTGAAGATTACAACAATGTACAAACATTTAGAATTCGTGACTCATGGTTAATTTTAAATGTCCAATTCCAAGATGTTTTGTTTTATCTTGCTTAAGTCTTAATTACTTTCCAAATTTTACATTTTAATTATCTAAGAAGTCAACCTTAAAGCACCTCTGTTGCCACTGAAACACTTCTTTTCTGGTGCATGCATATTGGGATTGAGGCTGTGGATCTCATAGGGTTATGTTTCTACGTATTTAACATAATGCTGTGTGAGCGCCCTCAAGTGGTTGAGATGAGTAAAGCATATTTGGTTCACATTTGTGCTGATTTCATAGCATGTGAGCAATAACAATAGTATTCAACGGTGTGTCAGAAACCTTGGAAATTCTTGCACCTGCAGGCTTGGATGCTTTAAAAAAAAGAGGACAGAGGAATTTGACAGAACATAAGGAGGATGGGGATGGTCAGGGAAACAATCCAGACCATATGGGTCAGAGTTCTAACCGATGGGACAGACTTCTTTCTTTCACCTCCTCATAAAATGTCCCCCAGCCAAAACCAAAGCAATTCCAATATCATCCAACAATCCTGACTTCTGTGCCCCGGTCAGCCTTCTCCGCCTCATCCCACGCGACTGCAGCGCTTCAGGACATGCCGTTTCATTTCAACCTCATTACAATGCTAAAACTCCAGCCTGCATCAGAGCATATCCAAGGCTAGCGCTCTCTGTAGCAGAGCTGGAATCAATGGTTCGCCGCTCATTAGCTTAGTATATTATTGGCTCTTCTTGAAGGCGCCGGGGTGAAGGGCACTGGAGGCCTCCGTTTAGTTTTTATTCATGCCCGCGTTTTAAAAGCGGCTTAATTACACAGTGCTGCTGGTGCACACAACAGGTCCCCGCCCGGATGTCTGTCTCTGCCACGATGTCGGGAAGGGAAATTCGGAAGGGAGAGTAAGAGGAGATGGAAAGAGAGAACAAGGAAGAAATGAGAAGGAAAAGGGGAGAAAGTGAACATGGAGAAAAGCAGGAGAAGGGAAGCAACACTTCATTACAACACTCCTGCTTCAATTACACTATTTACACAGCAACAAAGGAGGGTGGGCCTCTGCAGAGCACCTTCTTATTAGCAGCAGAAAGAAGAGGGGGAGTCGGGAGGTGGAGAGCGGAGGTGTCATCTCTGTCATGGCCCAATACGAAGCAGAAGCCCATATGGATTAAATGGCATTTCACGCTCACTAAATCCATCCCTTCACTTAAACCACAGAAGAGCCAGCTCTGTCTGTCACTCCCCGCACTTATAGAGATATAAAACAGAGTGCTGCCTTTTCATCTTCTTCCCTCTAGGAAGCAATTTGGACTCTCAGAGCACACAGGGACTCGCACCACGGCGGCGGCTCAGCGGACGAAAAGCCACATCGACAGGGCTGGGAATGACTCTTGCAGCTGGATGCCGCCCGCTGCCACCGCCGCTTTCAGCCGCTTACGTACGGCTTTATCTGTCACCTTAGACAATCATTCACACCAGGGAACAGGCACGGTCCAAGCTGAGTTGTGTCTGGATACTTTAGGACATTGGTTTTTAAATTAAAAGGTAAAGTTCATCCCTTTGAAATTAAAATGATCAACGTTTAGAGCAGTGTGAATTTCCAGAGTTTTTCCAGAGTTCTCGGTTCTTCAGGTATGAAATACTAAACTTTTCCAAGAGGAAGGGAAGGAAGGTATGACAAAAGGGAGGACAAATGAAAAGGTCACAAGGCAGGAAGGTGGGATGATGGCAATTAAGGACTTGAGAGAGAGAGATTAAGAAACAGTAACAGAAAAGTCAAAAAAGAAAGGTATGGAAGAAAGAGATTTGATGGAAAGAAGAAAGTACAAAAAGAACGGAGAGTGAACTTAGGACACATGCATAAAAGACACAAGAAGTAATAAATGGAAACAAGGAAGGAGAAAAGAAAGCACACGTTTTGGTTTTGAATAAGGAACGAAGGTCAGGAAATCGTTTTAGTTTTGAACTCTTACTCTAAAACCAGACCTGGAAAATTCCAGACTTTTCCCGGCTGCATTAAACCCTCGTTTCATCCTCTTCAAATGATGTAAAAACCTGCAGTTTTTCCAGGCCGAGTCTAATTGGAAAGGTTAACACAAAGCTGACTGTAACAGTAGTTCCAACCTCTGGTCATATGTCAAAACTGAATGACGTGTCTGCCTTGCAAAACGTTTGCAAATTACTCTAATCCTCAGCAGGCAGAGAGGATTCAGAAAGAAAATCAAGTCCTGCATTTCATTACATCCTGTCTGATCATCATACAGAAGAAATGCATCTCTGCTATGAAGATGAGTTTGATCAATGTTTAAATCCTGTTTGGGATTATCAAAGGAAGCCGTTTCAGCCAGACTGGCTCCTGTCAGACATTCCTCAGCATCCTTATCTTAACTTTAAAAACAAAAAACGCTTAAAGGAAGGAGCCACAAACTTCACAGCTGACATTTCATCCCTTTGACTGAGGTATGCAGGATGAAGGTAGCCATTTGCTATGTTATGAAAAGGAAAAGTGTGAGCGATTGTTTCAGATAGGGGAGCCAACAAAGCTCTGGAGATGATTCACGCCTCTGAATCACCAGGGGGGGAGCGGGGGGGCTCTGGTTTTGTAGATACGAGGGGAGAAAGTATTTAGTTGCAAGCTCTAATCAGTCAGCGTCTGCCTCAAGTTTATGACTCAACAGAAACTTCTTTCCTTTTGAGGTCTGAAAAGCATCAATCATCAGTTTCTTGTTACTGAAACAGGCTTTGAACTCATAAAAAGTGAGTCTATTTTTTTCCCGTTTTTTTTGCTTCTTGTTTGTGCAACAGAATAAAATTATTGCCACAAAATCTCTTGGACCAGTTTCAATAGCAACAATGCTCAGCCTGCAGCTCAGTTTGAGCCAGACCTCGATGTTCACCCAGAAACCTGCAGAACGTTTCCACAGGGTCTCTGAACGTTTCCCCGACTTAAATTCAAGACTTACATAATCCACCTCGCCTCGTTTGATTTGGCAACTGAAGCATGTCAGCGGCAAAAACTAACATCATTCAGCCAACTGATGATAAATTTACACTTGCCCAGGATGGATGCAAAAATGCTAGCTAGCTTACAAGGATTTATTAGCAGCAAGTTACTAGTGGTCTCAACCGTCTCGAGTCAACGAACATAATGAATATGTCTGACTAAAACATTTCCTTGACAGAAAAGTCCTAGACACAGCCTGCAAGAATATATGAAACTAAGTGGTCCTTCCCTGACAAAAAGCCATTTTTAATCTTTGCTGACCTGTAGCCATCGATGAAGCTGGCGTTGATGTAGTCGGAGCCCTCAACACCGCGGATGGGCTGCAGGCAGACACGGGTCGACTCAAAAGGCATGATGTTGACCAGCCGGTTCTTGAACTTGTTGCAGGGCAAGTTGGCGCTGATGAAGCGTGATGTGTGGGCTTTGGAGTTGGCCAATCTCTGTTTGATAAAACAAAGGAGAGAGGGAAACTGTCAAAACACAAACGAATGACATGAAGAAGACAAACAAGAACATATGAAACAACGTTTCCTGACAGGTGAAAAGGAAACTAAACAGTCCACTTAAATCCACTCTGATCAAAAACGAGTTTGACTGCCTAAAAGGTCTGGTTCTTCTGGGTAGATGTGAATGAATAATCGAACTCTGATGCATACCAGAAAAGTAAACTCTGGTCCGCCTACACACATAGGTCTCTGTACGATTGAAGTGAATTCTGGTCCGGTTCAAATGCATATGTGAATGCCAAGTGGACAGGAGAACGCTAAAAAAGCAGGAAGTGCAAGTGCAAGCGCAGGGCATTATGGCACCCTACTTTGTGTAGCAAATTCAAGAGTCTAAGGCTAGTGGGAGAAATAGCTCATGGTTTTTTCTTTTACAAAAGACAAAAAATAAATTCTACAACCACTAAAATCTGACACCTCTCCATTTCTGCCTACATTCTGCAAAGAAGGAAGTTATGTTCCTATCTTCTTCTGGGGTTTTCACATTGTTTCCTTCAGTGGTTCTTGATGCAGCACCACCACAGGTGAGAGGCTGAACACGTTTTTCAAAGGGTTTGGTTCGTTTGCCATCGTGCAGCATGAAAGCGAACTGCAGTAACTGAAAATGTAACAAATGTTGCAATTTTGGTCTCCAATCAAACAAAGTATACTGGACTGTCAGGTGTGAAAACACCCAGTGTGCGCTGCGGATATCGACAGGAAGTGTGGCTGACTTCTCTTCCCATTAAGTCCCAGTTTGCTTGCCGGACTGTAGGCGTCATAAGCACGGTGCTGGCAGTGGACAGAGAGCAGATGGACGGCACAGGAGAGTGTATGGACTGTCATGCTACTGCAGAAGACGGAGTGTGTTGTGGCCAGACTGTGGGGGGGGGATGCAGGCCGTAGCCCCACACGTACGCCACAATCATCCTCTCACTCTTTCATTTTCGCTTGTTGGCAGGAGTGTAGATGCTATTATCACTTCAAACAGAATGGATCATGGTCGTAAGAGGGCTAATGGCTGCGAGGAAAGGGTGTAATAACATCACAGTCAATGGCTATTGACATAAAGGGTATGAGCGCCGTGTTACGGCGACCTTGAGGACCAGCAGGGGTGTATATGCGCGAGTGTCAGTCATTTTGTAATCGCCAGTGGGTCGATGTGTTCACAAGTGTTTTGTTCTGGCTTATTTAATCCTAAAAGATGTGCTGAAGATGCTCCTGAAGCCTCGGCCCCAATGTCACAGAGATTCCTGAGCATCGGCTCATTTGGTGGAATGTGGAGACTTGCAAAAGTATTCACACCCTTATGAATCGCAGATCTTATTTTATTATGAGATGGTTTACAAGTTAAACTCTGCTTACTCCTGATAGCCCTACATAACATCCAGACAGGTGAATCCAGCCTTTAACAGGTTTTCTTCTGAGATTGAGTTGAATTTAACTACATTTCATCAGCTTTTGCCATCTTTCCTGTCTCTACTGAAGGAAGGCGACTCTACAGCATGATACGGCCTCTGTTACATTTTCAACTGTTACAGTTCACCTTCACACTGCACTGCGTCAAATGAACCAAACCCTTTGGAAAACCTATTAACTCCCTCACCTGTGGTGGTGCTGCACCAAGAACAACACAAAAACCTCAGAAGAAGAAAGAAGCTTGACTTCCCTTTTCGTGAAATGTAAACAAAAGTGAGACTTTACCAGTTGTAGGATTTCTCTTTTGTCTTTGGCAAAATACCACGAGCCATTTCTCCCGCCAGCACCAGACTTGAGCTTTTGTGTTGATTGTACTTACCCAGAATGCCCTGCGCTATAGTCCACTTCCTGCTTTTGGAGCAGTCTCCAGTCTGCCTGGCGTTCACATATGCATTAGAACTGCTTCAGAGTTCAACCAAACTGAGACCAAGGTCTTTAGTTGGACAGAGTTTGCATTTTCAATATGCGTCACATCTCCCCAAACGAACCGGGCTTTCTAGGCAAATGAACTGAAGTTTGGTTAAAACAGACTAAACAGGGCTGGTGTGAATGCACCAGAAATGATACACAGGTCTGTAATCCAATCACCATTCGGGTGATTTATTAAGGCGCAGGGTTTTATTTAGAATTAAAATTGTACCCTTTTCTTCCCACTTCACAATTACACACCACTTTGTGTTTGACTAGCACACAGAATCTCATTAAAACAGACCAAACTTCTCAAATCCAATCCCATTACAGCATCTTCAAATGGGAATGAGTCCTTTTACAAGACACTTTAAATGTAGCAGCAGGAGAAAATGTGTGCGTGGATATTTTTAAACACCTTGAACTCCAGCTCCATGGCGGTGACCGTCTCCCCGGGCGGCGGCTGGGTCAGCTTCTGGATGTGGGCGTACAGGTTGCGCGCCGGCACCTCCGTGTTGCCGCAGGTGGCGGCCTCCAGGAGGGATTCGTGGATGAAGATGTACTGGTCCTCGGTCTGGACCATGTAGTTCCTCTGGGCGCGCATGCAGGTCACATGGCCGTAGATGTCCACCGTCTTCTCGTGCTTCATGCGCTCCAACATGGCGTCGATCACGATGAAGCAGCCGGTCCTGCCAACGCCCGCGCTGTCGGAGGGAGGCAGAGGGGGGCAATTAATGCCTTTTCACTCAAACTACATAATCATTACAGTGTGGCAGAAAGAGCTCAATGAAGAGAAAAGCACCAGATACACTTATGATCCTGATGTTGGGATGAATTTCCCAAGGATAATCGTTTTTTTCAATGCTTTGAAACTGGATATTGAAGACAGACTGAAAGGTTACGGTTTGTAAATGTAACATTTCCAACTTGGCCTCTCCTCCCCTTCCCTGTTGAGTAATGCTGTTGTCGATGTCTATTGGAAGTGGGATGTCTGCGCTTGAAATTAGGTCATTTTTCACCTCTTTTTTTGGAAACCTCACCCAAGTTAACAACAACAACAACACTTCATCTTCTCTGTGTTCTTTTGCTTCTCTTAGTCTGGAAAATCAGATATCCGGCAAAGCCAATAATGCCAAATGGCAGCACATTTTGCCAGGGTGCATCATGTCAGAGGATCTAAATGGAGCAAATGCAAAAACATGCATACCTCCTGGATTGTGGTATCTGTTCCCGTTTCCATTCACAAACAAGTATAAATGAACCTTTACATCAAGCATGCAGCAAAACAAAGCTGAGGCCAGTTAAAAGACAAACACTGGAGACTTCAGTTTTGTTCTTTCCGATGTGGGTTTTAACCATAACATATTTAATAGTTTCAGGATTAGTGCTTCATTTCATAACTTTAAAATATGAAAAAAAATGCTGACGCAACCACAAAGAGGGTTTTTATTTAGGAGGAGCAGTGTAGAGGGGAATGAATGCAACTTAATGACGCACTTTTCAGATGGTGATGGCAGCATCTTGCTGTGTAGATGTTATTTTATTTTATTTTTTAAGCCTGCAAATCACTCTCAAAAGCCATGTATCCTTTTATGCACTGCTTAAATTTGGTATGTCACTTTAAAATATTCTTGTAAATGACATTAAAGTTTGGTTGTAATGTGACAACCTTTGTAAAAGCTTAAGGGATGTGAATACTTTAACAGGGCACCGCAGCAAGATGGAAACTCATTAAAGGACTATTAATTAAAAAAAAAAACCATTACTTTTTATCACAATACAGAACACTTTCTTATTCTAGCAGCTGCTTATGGTACCTTTTATTTTGGTAATGTATGCTTTACGAAAAAAAAGACATAAAACAAACATACATTAGCATTAGTGCTTTATTTATGACTTTAATCTTTAAAATATTATGCAGAGACCTGAATATATGTGCAGTGCCTTGCAGACGTATTTCTACCCTTTGAGGTTTTTCATATTTTGTCATGTTAGAACCAACAACTGGATTTCATTCGGCGGCATCACAGTAAACGGGGCTGAACACAAACGGACACCACACTTCATTCCAGTACTGAAACCCGTCGGCGGCCGCTTCACCCACCTGCAGTGGACCACCATGGGCCCGGCGTCTGGAGGGTTGCAGGCCTTTACTCGGCGTAGGAAGGCCAGGATGGGAGTGGGATACTCAGGCACGCCGTGGTCAGGC
Source organism: Micropoecilia bifurca (assembly GCA_903067075.1). NCBI lineage: Eukaryota > Metazoa > Chordata > Actinopteri > Cyprinodontiformes > Poeciliidae > Micropoecilia > Micropoecilia bifurca. The sequence continues at coordinate 27,821 of CAEGAF010108358.1, read as the reverse complement.
CAGGCCATGAACTGGAACTGCCTCACCTCTCTCTTCTCACTGGAGCCGTTCTGTAGGAGAACCGAGGTGACCGGGATTAGACACGCCGGATATTAATGGGCTGCTTTTTGAGTTTTCATGCTGGGAAGCATTTCTTTTAGCATGAAAAACGTCACGCTGCTTCCTTGAAAGGAGCTGTACAGTTGAGATTTGAAAAGCACAAGTTGGTCCAATTTTATGTCTTTTCTCTCACACCCTATGAAATTACCCATGCTATTAACTTTGTCTCTTTCCTGTAGGTTGATTTCTTTCTTTCTTCCTGTGTTTTTCTGCAGCTATTCTGGGCTTAGACCTCATGTACAATTACTGTCCCAGCCAACCTCATGTCTTGTTTATGTTTTGTTGAAGGGGTTTCAAAAAATTATGTTCTGGGCTGACTTGAATGCAGAGTTCACACACTTTCCTACAGTACAATTAAACTACTTTTCAAGAATTTTCAAGGTAGGTTTTCAAACCTTTCCAGCGCCAAAAATAACACAAATGAACTACAGTTTCAATTCTCTATTATAATACCATTTATTACTACTAGTAATAATGTTTTGTGATGGCATTCTACATTCAACAGCAGAGACAAAGTAAACTAAAGTACAACAACATTTTATGTTTAGAAATATTGGTCTCAGAAAGTTGCCAAAAAAAATTTAAAAAAATCTATAAAGTGTTATGCAAATAATTTTGACAATTCTTTCTGAACTAAAACAAGATAAATCTGATCTGATTTGACTTCAGACAGTGAGAAAATAGCATCTTTAAATATCTGGTTTCAACTACAAAACACTTTCCAAATTTAGGCTGCACTTTATTACCAAACTGTCCAGTTTGAAAATCACACACTGTCAAGACCTCATGCAGAAATCAATCACTGATTTAAAGCCAATAAAAAGCTCCATTCACACATAGCCTACAGAAATGATGTAGTTTCCCATATAACAGGACACAAATTAAATATTTTACTGCTCAAAACGATTAACACATTTTATGAAAAACCCTAAATGTCCCAGCCTTCAAAATGTGAGCCAAAAAACATGCAGATTATGCAGGTTTTTACCTTGTAGAGGGCAAAGGTTCGGACGCTGTACGTTGCCAGCTCCACAGTGTCCAGCATGGTGACCTGGATCATCCCGTACGTCTCTGTTCCTCGTGACGGCCAGTACTGGTCACACTTCACCTGACAGGAGCAAGAGAGAGAGAAAGGGCTGCTAACATCCGATACAAGGCGAGACAGAGGCTGTGTGGGATCACGCTGATTAACAAGGAGGAAACATTAAAGAGGTCACATCAAAGGCCCTGTCCACTGTCTAATTAAAAGCTGAAAACTCTGAGTCTGCTCCTGTATCACAGAAGCAACGTATACCAGTGAATCAGGCTTTTACACACTCACTCATGTGTGTCTCCATTTGAAGCAGGGTTTCAGACGGGCACTAGAAAAGCCCACTTTGTCTCTAACCAGCCTCTGATCATTTTTAATCAGCTAATTGTCCGGTGGTTTGCAGCCCTTTGTCATCCGTGCTTTAGGGGGCATTTCTGATGGCTGGACTGAATGAAGTGTAAATGCCTGGTTCTGCCTGTAATGAAGGGGCAGCACCTGGATTTGTGGTACATCCCATGATCGACCACAATCCTCAAGGCATTTATTCTGATTTTATGTCAAAATATTACATCATTTTGAAGTGAAAGGAAACTCATGGTACGTAAATTTATGTACCTAAAAATAGACCCTTAAAATATAATTTTCTTTAAAAGATTAAATTATCCTGCTAGGACTAAATTGAATACCTGTGATTAACATATTAAAGGCCAATTTTTTCAATTCTGTCTATTTTATGCTTTTTTTCTTTTCTCCCAGGCAAAACTTTGAGTTGCACATAAGCATCTTCATTGCACAATCTGATTCTAAGTGGTCAAGGCTAACTTTCTGCTAATGCTAGCTAGCTGGCTAGCTTTTTTGTGTCCATCAGGAGTAAGTGCAAATTTATCACTGGTTGGCTGGAAGACTTTCGTACATCTCTGAGGAGATATTGGTCTTAAAACGTCTTAAATTTGAGTTGGTGAAACCTGCAGAAGCCCTCAAATGCCCCTAAATTAAATCCAGTGGAACCAGTTGTCTTCAGAGATCACCTATTTAATAGAGTTTGCATGTAGTTTATGGCCCATTAAAACCCGAGGAAAGGACTGTTGTTTTCAAAACCACCAGCGTCCACATGGGACCGTTTCCAGAAATAATTTAATCCACATGGAAACACTGAAATCGATCCAAAACGCTGTTTTTACTACCCTAACCTAAGTGGTGCCAAACATGGAGAATGGGACATGGGCACAACGCCTCCACATGACTTCAACCATCAACACAACAAGAAAACAAGAATAGTGAACAACTAACCGCAAGTGGAGTCCTTTGTAGAACTTTTTAATGAAGTTCTATACTCTCTTCTGACTGCAGCCACAACCTGTATTTTATTTAGGAGCATCGGGGCAGAGAGGATTCAAATCCACTCTGTACTTTTTGGATCTATAGCTGTGGCTCAGGAATAGAGCAGGAACACCAAATATGGAGGCTGTAAGTAAGTCTGCTGGGACCATTAGCTGCTCTTTCTGCCCCCTCTTCAGTCGGGTTACTGTAAATAAAGGCCACTGCTTCCACTGCCCAATTATCCTACACTTTCTGTTGGTCTACCGCATAAAATCCCGTTAAAGTTCAAAGGGTGTGAATACTTTTTAAGGGCAACGCATGAGCAGGAGTGGACCTTTGATTTGTCTCTCTGCTTTAGCAAGGAGACGGCAGGATTAGAGCAAAGATTGAAGGGTGCTGTGATCTTCACCTTGACATGGACACGACCTCCTACTCCTCCTCAGATTAATGAGCCGCATTACTGCATGTTAGAGGAATGTTGCAACGGTTTTCCAAAGGCAATGATAAGGCATCTTATGGCTCAAAGCAGTGCACAGATCTGCACAATCAATTTCCAGTTAGGTTTTACGGCCACCAGCAGCAACCCACCAATCCAGTTCACCAAAGAGATGAGCCGCATCATCATCTCAGCATTTGAAGTTGTTTGATTGGCGTCGCCTCTCAGGACGTTTTCAATACAAACCATTCCTTGTTTATCCTGACAGACGTGTTTTTACAATGAAAAACAACTAAATCTTACCAAGTATTTGCTTGTTTCTACTGCAAATAAGACAAAAACTAACTTACAAAAAAATTCCTTAGTATTTGAGAAGAAATGCCAGTTTTACTGGCAGGTTATTTCACTCATAGCATGGGATAAATGTCTTGTTAGAAGTGAAATAATCTGCCAATGGAACCAGCGCTTTTTCATCAATTTTAAGGGATTATTGACTTAAAACTAGCTCCCAGCTGAGAAGTTTCTTATAATACGTCTTATTCCTGGTGTACGAAGATGTTTTCATGATTTTTCGTATTTTTGCAGCACAAGCAGCAGCAGTCGCAATTCCCAGCATTAAATTTGCTCTAGACAAGTAGCTACAAAAACAGGAAACACTTGTAAATGTGTTAGAATAAGGAGTCGTTATAAACAGCTGCAGGAACAAAAAACCAAACAAATAAATCAGAAAGCTTTTAATGCCACAACTGCAGGGACTAGAACGTAGAAGGCATTGATTGGGACGCGGCGCGAGGAAAGGGATGTGCCGCGGGGTGAACTAATCGCATCGACGCCACAGAGCTGAGCTGACATTTGGAGGCACTTTGGCTGCCTCGGCGAGCTGCTACAAATTGACAAACAAAATGTGCTAAAATTCTTCTGCTCACATTTCACCTCCCCTGGAGACGACTCCCATTCAGAGGCGGCGGCTCGCAGAAGAGAAACTCGATTGAGTGATGGGGAACTGCTTGCACCGCAAACATATGGATCGGCAGTCACTTCTGTAACAGATATCTCTGTGCTCTCTGAGGTTCGGTGGCGTTCACTCGCTCATTCTGACACACACAGGCTGCGCCGTCGTCTACCTTCGCTTCGAACTCTTCTTCTCGGCCTTTTGCAGAAGCCGCAGACCTTTGATCTACACACACTCGCAGTGGCTTGTACCTCTGGTCTGATTTCAACCCCTGACCTTTTAAAGTTTTACTCTCTTGTAATGATGGTGCGAGGGGAAGCCAAAATCCTCCTGCCGTCAGATCGCATCGTATTTGTTCAGCTCCAGCAGTATTTGGCATAAGGCATTAAGTCTTGCTGGTCGCTGGAGGGTTGACTCATTTGCTCACAGTGTGCGTCTGAGGGCATTTTTGCACAGAGAAGTGAGCAAACTATGAGTAATTTATGGAAAGGAAATTGAAAAATAAACATTTCCTCTTGGTAGCTGTGCAAAGAACCTTTTGTTAACATTGTGAAGTCAAATAATGGATAACACTGAACTTTTTATGTTTGTTTCCACCCTTAAAATATTTCCTTTTGACTTCAGTTGAAGAACTTCACTCAGAAAAATGTAGAAAAATCCAACATTTCTTTAGTTTTAATCAGGTAATTAGTAATCTATGCTATTCATTTTTGCAGCAGAAAGCAAAGACCATCAGCTCGTCTAAACTGGCACATATCTACATTCAGAGTAATGCAACTTCTTGTAGCCACTGTTCAAAATGGGAAAGACAAGAGAATGTCTGTAAATTACTACAAAAATATCCACTCATCTGAAATAGATCACATTTACCGCAAGTAGATTCACTAAAAAGACCAAAACCAGATCTATATCAGGAGTGCAAATCATGTCACCACAAGTGACATGAGCTACAACAAAAATTAAAAGAACTAAGAATGCAGCTGCTTGTCTCGTTATGAAATTATAAGACGTTTAATTTTATTAGCTACTTTGCGAAAACTGTTTATTTGCAATGTGATTTGTTACGATGGTTCCACTTATTAAGTAATGTTTTCTGTGCCGATGCAATTTAATCAGCCTAATCGGCTGTTGGCAGTGTTGGCGGTCTCACTCTGGAAAGTCTTTAAGTCGTGCAACAAACATTTAATTGTTATTTCACTAAACATTTTCTCTTCATTAGACTGACGGCTTTAATTGTGATTCATAGGCACAGCTGTTTACAGTGTAACATGATCTAAATAATGCATTGTAAAGCTGAACAATATGGCTTTTTGCAACATCTGTTTGAAACTGGGATTAGTCACAGTCATGTATTTTGGAAAGGAATCTGATTTTCAGAATGTGAGACTTTTAGTTTTAGCAGAAAATGTATTTCTGTCCTTATTTCGTGACTGAAACATTTCATGTTTTTGTCTCTCATAGCGCAGATAATTTTTTACAATTATTTATCGTCTAATATTTAGATATTTCCTTTCTTTCAATAAATAGTATAAATATAGGAATTTAAATGTATTCAATAAATATGTTTGCAACTGTTTAAATATGTAATTTTAATGAATCCTCAAATAAATGGGAAGCTACGTTACATTTTGAGTATTTATTAAAAATAAAATGCAGTAGTTAGATAATTACCAATGTTTTTAACATATGCTTAAGACAAATTTTAATAAATTGTTCTTGTATTTAATTTTTTATATTTCTAATATTAATTTATTGTATTAATATTTATTCTTGTGAAATTTTAACATCTAGAAATAGTTATTTATGTGTTTAATTGTGGCATATTTTGACTTTAATACAGCACAGAACAATAAATGAATTCAATAAAATAAATACAAACATACAATGAATTAAAATTATATCTATTTTTATTCATTTTAATTCTGTATTCAGTATGCCATTTAAAATTTTTGATAATTATTTCATTCATTTACGTTTATTTCATATATGTGCTTTCAGTTTTACTTACAGTATCACATTTGTTTAACATATAATTCAAGTATTGCATTGTGGGAGATTTGACCAGCCAGAGAAGATGATTCAGCTCATTTGGTTTAGTTGTTTTGGAGCAGAAACATCTAAAACATGCAGGACTTGTCTCATGTTTGTTTAAACTTGACTAATCCAGGGATCAAAGAGAGACAGTCTGTCTGTAAATTGCCTTACAGACACACTTCACTTATAGAAAGGCATTTGTGAATCCGCCTGTGTGCCGCCATGAAGCCGACGTGTAATAAAAATCTTCTAATCAAACACATCCGCCCTGAAGATATTCTCCAAGGTAAAAATAAAATGAGCTCTGCTCCGCGGAGCTGGAGTGTGGTCATAATTTACCTAAATGATTGATTGCACTGATAGCGCTGAATTAAAACAGATGATGGATTTATTTTAGGAGGATGGGAAACAATTTAGGTATCTGCTTTGACAAAACAATTACGTTCCTGTAGCCTCTGTCTAGACGAAGAGGAGACGAACTCCAGGTGATGATCCTCTCCTGGAAAACCACATCTAAGGTTTTTCAAAAGGAGCTTTTTTCATTTGCATTTCCTGCTACTTGTAGTTTTTTTTATCTACTCTGGGGACTCCTTCATTAGGGCGCTGTGCACACACTAATAAAGCACCACATACTGGCAGGACTTCATGCTGACTGTTTTCCCCCCATGGAATATGCTGAGCATTATTCTCCGATGGTAATTAAATAAATCCGTTCCAGTTTGAAATCTCAAGTTGTCATGCGCTCATTTGTTTTTTTGCTTTTATTAGGCAGGGATGTGTTTAACGCTGTGGGGCCACAATCCTCTTCAAGCTTCAACTTTAGAAATCTGATTAGAGCTCTTCGACTCTGGAGCACCAAATTCAGAAAGAGCAACACAAACGAGACTCTGCGACGCCTTCGGTGTAGCGTTACAAAAATAAGCAGGCGGCAATCGAGAGTCGAACTCCTGGAGCCGTTTCTAAATAACGACGGAGCTGGTGCTATAATGAAAGTCTAAAAATAGCCACAATGTGCTTGTGCGCGCTGTAATTTGGCTGGAAATGTGCTTCCGTTCGGTAGAGGGTGTTGCTCTCGTGTGCAAAGTTGCATCTCTACCTTCATAAGTGGCAAACAAACAAACAGGAGGGAGATGGGAGCAGCAGCAGCAGTTCGGAGCTGCAGCTCCGCGTTTCTTCACATTCGGTGAGATTTTATACAGAAGACAGAGGAGCGACACCGACCAGACAAAGTGGACTTTGAAGTTCTGCTGACTTTGATCTGGTTGACAAATCCAGCCTTAAAGAGGGACCGGGTGTCAGTGTGCCTGCAAACCTTCTCAGGTGTTAAGAGTCCCTCTGCAGAGCTGAGCCAGTGTACAGCACTATGGCTGGAAAGCTTTCAGGTGCTCTGGGGAACAACCTGTTCTGTCTGGCTTTACCTCCAGTCTCAGATCCAGACTTCATACAAACTTCCTATTATGAAGTTCAGTTCCTTTACAGACTGAAATTTCAAAAAAGTCAAGGGAATTTTTGTTTACAGTGGACTGCAGTTTACTAGTTTACCCCCCCAGTCCAACAATGGCACTTTTCCCCCTGCTAAATATTCAAAAGGAAATGCTATTTGGAAAACTGGAGTACCTGGGCGCAATGTTACTTGACACAATATTGGCTGATGTTTACAATTGGATTTAGTCCATTCATTTCCATTGGTGCTGATTGGCTGTGGGCAATAAACTGCAATAAACTAGAAATATATTTAGCTTCTACTGCACTTCTATATCTGTTGCTTGAACTAATAAAACAGGAAGTTAAAAGTGTTTATAGAGGAGTTAGATAAAGAGGGTCCACTGTGATTCTGAATGTCTGTCCCTTAGTTACGGTTTGGTTACCTGCATGACTCCACAAACCTTGATTCAACACAATAGTGAAGCTTTCCTCCGATTAGGTTTTGTGGTCTAAATGTAGGTTTTCTTCTATCAAGGCCAACTTAAAAGGTTCCTCCAATTCCTTAATGCCAACAACAACCTGCATGACCTTTGGAAGCAATTGGCAACTCTGGATTTTATTTAAGAATGTCTGAAAAAAGATGGCAGAACACTGCAAAAAAATCAGTCTTACCAAGTTCTGTTTCTAGAGCAAATATTGTAGTAAATAAGACAAAACTAACTAGCAAGATATACAAGCTAATTTTAAGTTATTAATTCTTTAACATTGGTGAAAATGTCCTGGCTCCACTGGCAGATTATTTCACTAGTAACAAAACATTTTCTTGTGCTACAACTGGAATAATCTACCAGTGGAACCAGGACATTTTCACCAATATTAAGAACTATTAAGAAATCTTGGTGAAAAGTTACTTCTAAGCTAGCTTTGCCTTATTTTAAGTATCTTAAGATATTTGGACTAGAAATTAAAGTAAAAAAAACGTGTTTTTTTCAGTGTAGGGTTAGGGCCTGCTTTCTTGTTGGAATACAAAGGGAGATTGATCTTTATGGAAAGAAGTGTCATCTAAACTAATTGATGACGACGTGAACTTGTGAGCATTGTGTCGTTGATCTAAATGGGTAAAATCAAACCTCTGACCAATGAGGGAAGTGATGGATTGCTGTTGACGGTGCTTCTCCTTACCCTGGACTTCTCCTCCAGCCTGGTCATCATGACGATGGTGTTGGACCTCTGCTCCCACACCATCCTCCAGAAGTCGCTCAGCGTCTCCGGCAGAGGCCCCTGAGTGGCGATGTAGGCGTTCTGCTTCCTGTAGCCGTCGATGTAGTTGCCGTTGATGTAGTCGCTGCCTGGAACAGCTGCAGCAAAGAGGGAAAAAGTGCCAATGTAACAAAAAACGTTACGAGGAATCAGACAGAAATACCTCTTGGCTCACGTGAAGTAGAGTCTAAATAGGCAACCGGCGAGGGGTTAAGTGCCTCCATGAGCTCTTACCATCCACAGAGGTGAGGACCACTCTGGAGTGGTCATAAGCGATGACGTTTGCATAGCGATTCTTTGGCTTGTTCACTTCCATGTTGGAGTTCTCCCAGGTAAACTGCTGGCCCGGATCGATGGACTGAGAGAGGACAGGAGAAAGAGGAGCAGAAAGCAAACAGCAGGGAGACAGAGACAGAATGATGATGAGAAAGAGACGGGGAGGTGGGGACGGGGGGGCAGGAGCACAAAAGGATACTTGAGTTTTACGTCGGCAGAGAAATGGAGGGAAAATTGCTCTGCTGTCGCTCAGCCAGCAGAGGTGAGCTCCGGACTGCAAAAACCTTTTTACCAGAAAATACTGTTTACCCTCAACATGTCTCTGAAGATTCATCAGCTAGCTGGAAAAACCGACATAATGCTGCTCATCCTGCAGCTGCTGCTCCTGGATTATCAGGTTAATGGCTTGGTTGACATTTGATGCTATTGATGCATGTTAATGAAGAGAAACCTCCAATTGTGCTGATTTAAGTTGCTTCCAAAAAGGCCATCAGCAACAGCCTGAAATCTAACAATTTCATTGCTTCTTCTCGTCTAATCTTTCTATTTCTGTCGTCTTTCATGTATTGTTGTTCCACCCGTTCTCCCGTTTCAGGCAATTTTCTCCTTGCGTCATTTGACTCCTGCAGAAGAAGGACGGTGGACTGCATACTTATTGATCCTGGGGAGATATGTGATGGCCTCCCATCCCTTGTTGGATAATGTCACAATGTCTCTCACTATGCAGCATCGATCCCAACTCTTCCTCCTCACACCACAACCTTGTCTGGTGTTTCCACAGCAAATCCCGCAGCAGCAGCAGCTACAACAGCTCTGAACGACGCAAAAGTAAAATATTGCAAAATCATATGCTATGCATGCTGGGAGGACAGGTGAACTCGATGTGAAAAGATCCCAGTTTGATCACATTAACCTGAGAGGTGCATATCTTTGATTTATAATACCATTGAAAGGCTCGTTTTGTTCAGTATTTCAATACAAAAAAAGTAAAACTCGTATCATTTAGAGTCATTGCACTCGGAGTGATATATTTCAAGAACTTTTCACTTTTTATTGTGGCTTATAGCTTCTAAAACCCTAAAACTCACATTGCCAGAAAATGATGATGTTATATAAGGCCAATAAAATTGGCTTTTAACATTTAATGGTTCAGTTATGACCACATTCTGGTCTAAAGATCATGGGGAAGACTTGCTGACATGACAGGTCCAGCAGACAGTGGCTGAGACCCTCTAGACGGACGATAAGCCACAAAAAGATTGCTAAAGAAGCTGGCTGCATGCTGAGAGCAACGCATTCAAACATATTCATGGAAGGTTGAGTGGAAGGAAAAACTATTGTAGAAAAAAAAAAGATTCATATGCAATGGGGATAACAGCAGCCCTTTTTATTCTTTTATTCACATACATTGCTGATGTTTCTAGAAGCACCACATAATCATGCAACATTACTCGGTAGGCAACTTGGGGATATGTGCCTTGCCCAAGGGCAAAAAAACGTTGATAAGAAGCTGAAATTGAACTCTCATGTTTTAGATTTCAGCCATTCATGCTTTGCTTCACAATCCACAGCTGACTTAAATCTGCAGCCATCTCCGCTTTTCTTTCCACTCAACTTTCCATCAGTTTGCTTACATACAACACTCCAGCCAGCAGTATTTCCTATTAAAATAACTTTCTTGCTGTGAATTTTCATTCGCTGTAGGTTGTGATATTAAAAATGAACTCAAATGACTTGAAATATATCACACTGTGCTAAACAAATCTGTGTAATATACAAATGTTCCTTTTTAAATTGAGGGAAGTTTTTGACTCCACTTTTTTTTAAAGATGAACCTGCACTTTCAGCTATTTTGCAAATCAAAGGTAGTCAGCTTCTCTCTGCTGACTTTTGCAACAACAAATGTAGCAACATGTCCTGAAAACTGCTTCAGCCCTTCTGAACTTAACGTCTACGTCAACACATGAAATGTGAAGAGTTCATACGCTGCAAATCCTTCGTCACATCTACGAATTACTCAGTCGTGTGAGTGTTGGGGGTCGAGACGCGTTGCTGCTGATGAGCTCAGCATTGGCAATATCTGTGCCTGTGCTCGGCACCGTGAAGAAAAAGATTTCATTTGCTGCCAAAATGTGTCATACTCATTTGAGAGCTTGGTGGCGACAGCCGGGCACACGAGAGAGGATGACAACTAGCAAACAAGTTGGGTAGAAAAGGTGAGGAGCAGATGCCTAAGGTGCTCCCAGTAAAAAAACTGAAAATACTTTTAAAGGAACGTAATGATGGCTCTATGACGACTGCGGCGTGAAGTTGCTCCTGGCAATCTAAAAGAGACTGTCTGGGGACTTGCACCATGCCTGATTGACAAATTCTGCTCATTACCCAGCGTGTTCGTTGCTCAGCATGTTGCGGACTGGAGTCGGCGCCGCGGAAACCAAGTGTCAGGCTGCCTAAAGTGTCGGGAGAGAGGAAGTGGCGGAGCCTCTACAAATTTTGCGCCTCAGGGTTTGGCTCGATGGGAGCAGCCGGCGAACGTGACTGTGACAAAGCGCCAGAGTTCTGCCACGGCGCCTCGGCTGGCGCGGAGACGAAGGGCCCATCTGCCGGGCCACGGAGGGGGTCTTCCTGGCTTTTTGCAGGGAAAGGGGACAGAGCCGGGCTGATTCTGGCTCCTTTCTGTGGTTAGGTTCATTTAAAGGAACTCAACGGGCCGGGAGAGCGACGGCCTGGAGAGGCAACACATAAACCCGGTTAATTGAGTGCAGAGGTTTACCACGGCCTAATAAGCTCTCTAGCTGGCTGCTAATTTCACAGCAGATCACATGAATGAAAGACAAAAAAAAAGAGTCGGAAAATAAATCAGAATTTAAAAATTTACTGGATCCGAATAATCTTTGCATAGTTTGTCCCGCATTATGCACATTATACTTTGGTTTATTTCATATTATTGGATGTTTTTCTTGTAAAGTGCTTTGAGATGACAGTTTACTGTCAATTGGCGCTATGGAAACAAAATGCATTTCCACTGGAATTCAAAAACAACTAATTATGACAACAAAGTGACCTCAGATACATTTTTAGAGTTCTTCCATTAAACAATATCAGTTTTAGTAATGTGTCATCTCTAAATGATTGCTTATTGGTTTTATTGCTGTCAATACTTTGTATAAGCAGGTTTGAATTTGTGGTCTCCTCTTTTCAGCTCAAGATAAAAGTTTTCTATGGGTTTTTGATCTGGACACCAGGATGGCGGTTGATTTTGTGAACCATTTAAAAACCATTATTGTGATAAAAGCTTAAATAATGATTACATCCAGTTTTCAGAGTGGACATTTGCTTGAATTACATTTGTAAAAAAGACAAAACAGGGATTTAGTTAATAATTAGTTTTTATGTTGGATTTTTTTTTGCCCAGAGAATAAACTAAGTCATATTATTATTAGACTTCATTCTTAAGTTTGAATTTTTGTATAATTTTGTGTTATTGCAATAAAAGATGAATATATTTTAACTCTTTTTACACAACTTGACCAGCGGAGCCAAACAAATTTGGCTGCATGGCCTGCTTTGGACGATAATTAGTCATTAGTGTTTCACAATCCTGCTTGTGTGTTTAAGCAAGGACAATATTCTAAATTACTGCTGGCAGATATCATACTTGCAGTGATGCAAAAAACTCAGAAAAACTATTTCTGCACACATTTAGAAAACATTCGATGTTCAGCTGAACAAGTCAACCTAATTAGATTTGTTAGCTTCAACCGTAGCAACAGCTTTGCGCTCGTTTGGGCAACTTGACAAATTAATTTCTTATTTAATCTTTGTGACACGTTTAACAGCTTTTATAGTGCTGCTACTTTCTTTAGACCAAAAGGCAGGAAAAGTCTTGGAAGAGAACTGGGCCTTTGTGAGATGAAATGCTAATCAACTAAAAAACAAAGTATGAATTTGAAAAACCTTCCAGCATTTTGTTGGAAATTACTGCAGCAGAAAATATCTGTAGCACATTTGTAGCTTTTTGTGTTTTGGATTCAAAATGTGGATTCAGTGTTCTCCTGGTTCAGGATAAACAAGGATTGTCATCCAATAATATTATTTAAAAAAAATAAGTTATATCAATAATTGAAATTTATCATAACAATAAATAAAAATTCTTATTATCTTCCATGGTAAAGGCTGAACCTTTAATCCTAACTTGAAAGGTGCAGTCGAGTTTTTCACCTCATCCAAAGAATCAGCGGCTAACTGGCTTAGCTAGTGACCAGATTTTATTTTTAAATGAGTATCATCAGTGTGACGAAGGTACGGGCACAAGTGTACTTAAATTAAAGTCCAGATTTTACCCATGCTTTTCAATTAGACTATGCTATTGCTATAAATTTACTCCAATAATACCGATAATTGTGGCCAATGCTGTTAATGTTATTCCTAAAAATATTAGACTGCAGCGCAACTTTTCTAGACTTAGAAACATCGGATACAAGTAGGGAAGAACACGAGCGTCTAGATAAAAACCAAGATCCACAACCTTTCCGACCTCCTTGTTGGAACCAGAATTTGAGCAGCCCTGATTAGAGCAGACAGATCCAACAATCGGAGCAAATAAATAAAAGACAAATCGTGTTTTTCTGTATTCAAGGACACCTCTCTGCCTCATCTAGCCATGCTCAGAACCCCAAACCAACTATGTACCACTTTAAATGCAAATTTGCTCCCTCCCCTCTCTTCTTTTTTTTTTTATTCTTTCTGGTGAAGAAGAACACTGACAACAGATAATCCCTCACCGAGTTGCAGCAGAGAGACCTCCTGCACGTCCCCCCACTCCTCTCAGAAAAAAACCCATTCTTCTGGGAAGCAGCAAGACGAACACAGATTGCTTAAGCGACTTGCCACCTGCTAGGTTTGTGAAAAAGCATCTCGCAGCATTTAATGTAAGTGTTGGTTTCCTAGTGGGTTTGGTAATAGAGTTGTGAAAATGACTGAAGAACGTCTATGTAAGAAGTCTCCCATAACCCATTAGAATACATGCATATGAGATCAAAAAGGGGAAAAAAGGTTCCTCGCTGATCGTACAAGGAAACCCATTTATATACTTGAAAGAGGAAGAATCAGGAAAGCTTTGCTCTTACCTCATACTCCTGGGAGAAGCGGAGGCCGTCGTTGGCCTTAAGTCTCTCTATGTGGTCAGCCAGGTCAATGACAGGAATTGGTGGGTGTTCCCTCATTCCTGGAGGAAGGAGCAGAGAGAGAAAGAGTGAGAAACGGCATCCAACCTGCACCGAAACAAACGGTCGGACCGCGGGGTGAGTGAGGTTGCCGGTGGGACCATGAGGTGGCTGTGACGGTGAGGAGAGTGCAAGATCTTCAACAACGCATGAGGAGACAGGAAAACAGGCTGGTGACATTTTGGTGATGCCGTCATGCCAAACAAGGGGACAGAAGTGGAACTGGCACGGAGATGCACATGAGTGGAGTGGGTGAGCATGCTTCTTGGAGGAAGCGTGAGGCAGACATCTCTCCGGCCGGTGGTAGAGGAGTTGGTGGTGGTGGAGATGCAGCAGGAACTCACAAGCCTCTGCAGATCAGACGCACTGTCACTCCGTACCATGAGAAGGGAAGAAACTGACTGGTCACCAGCCAAAACCCATTTCTTTGAAATCCCTTTCCCTACAATAAGATGTCTTTGGGCCCCGCCTGGAGCGCTTGGGCTGGATTAATTTCAAACAACCCCCCCTGCTGCTCTCCAGCTTCCTCATCGTTGGGTTATTGGATGATTTATTGCTAATCTACCGACACAAATTCACCCTGTGCTTCTGAACTTGGAGAGGCACTTAAAGGAACTCGCAGTTCAGGCCTTACATTTTTACATGCACTCATCTCCGGCATGGATATTACCCCATTTGGGTTTACTGATGAAATTTGGGCAGCTCTTTTTCAGGGAGATGATACGACTTTGATTAATTTTAATAACAGAAATTGGGTTCACAAGTTTGAACTTATGCCAGTAACCCAAACCTCACAAGAACTGTTGTGGAACGAATAAAGATGGATAAAATTAAGCATCTAGAATGACTGAAAACCCTATTGAGAAGTTAACTCCATAAGTAACAATTCGGAGTAAATTTATATGCTTATGTAATTCCAATCACAAATATATTCACTGCATATATTTGTGATATCATCCTTAAAAGAGCTGCGTAAAACCTTGAGATATATAAATGACCTTCAAGCTGATTGATGATGGGTGTATGTAAACATCTGACTGGCACTCTGTACATTATGCGTATATGTAAATGAATATAACACATGGACAACTTGAGAGGTTAAACCATGGATTGTTGTTAACCTCACACAGTGCAGCGACTTTAAAAGGGTCTTTAGCTGAGCCCATCTGTGAGGTCAAGAGTCAGGCTTTCAGGTGACAGACCTTTGCAAGCTTTTTATTGCATTAATGCTAATGGCTGATGGCCACTTTACAAGATGAGGCCCGACCCATTACGCAAATTTAATCTTATCTCACCGAGGGGCCACTGAGCGCATTACCATCAGAGTGCGCGTGATTGTGCGCGTCTTTTACGGCTACGTTTTTGGTTAAATGGAGGGTGAAGCCATTGATAACAAGGCTAATGTACAACAAGCTCAACTATCCATGAAACCATGCAGGCCGATGCTGCCGCGTCATAAAGGTGATGTGGGAAAGTTCACAGCCAGTGGAAGGCCATTGGCGCATCCTTGGAGTGCCAGAGGCAACAAGCTTGTAAGCTTGTGATGTCTGTCGGGTTTGCATCGGGGGAATGAGTTCAGGAGCGAGCGAGTGAAGAAGAAAAAGACTGCATGTGTGGGAAGTATGCTGGAGGTGAGAAAACAGACTAACTTGGAGTGTTGGGGCAGCGATGAGTGCTGGGACCTGTTGAGAGAGGAGAGTAAAAGCAGGGAGGAAGAAGAAGACTGGATCAATGGAGGCGGCTCAGGATCGGACTCTGGCCAGGCTGGATTTGCACATAACCTCTGGAGCTCGTTAACTCGGAACAGGAGCTGGTGATGACCCATCTCTGGGCAATTTGGCCAGCTGAATACAAGTGCAACAGAGCTCAACCTAAAGAAACTCTCCTGTGACGGCATGTATAAAGTCATGAACCACTGACTAAATGGAGATACAGTATTTCTACAAATGTTTAGACCTTTTAAAGCTTTCCACAGCTTGCTTTATTTGGATTTTATGTGATACACCAACACATAACTGGAAAAGTGAGTCAGTGCTTTCTAGAGCCACTCTTTGCTACAACTACAAGTAGGGCTGGATGACATGGCTGATATAAGCATTTTATATTAGTCAATAATGATAATTGTTCGTTAGTTTTTTTATTTTATGTCTATAAAATAGTGCCAAACTAGTGGCGTAACTTTCTTGTTTATGCTGCAGTTTTCACTCAATGGCATTGTTTATTATTTTTCAGCAGTTATGAGGCAATTGGCAAAACCTGGAACTCAACAGGTTGTTGCTAGGTAACCACAAGTTACTCCACAGGTAGTTGCTAGGTAACCAAACAGCGAGAGAGTTAGTTGATGCCAACAGTGAGAAGTGGAGCGGCTAAAACTCTGGATCGGAGTTCAGTGAAACTACTGAATATTTTATCGGACGTATTTTCTATTGATATTGATCACGTGTCTATCGCAATATTGTTAAAGATTTATCGTCCAGCCCTAGTTGCAGGTCTTTCTGTCTACCAACTCTTAATGTCCAGTTTGTCCGTTCTTCTTTGTAAAACAACTCAAGCTCAGACTTCATGGATAGGAACCACGATTACTGCTGCAAACGACTGTTATAATTAGGTCTGGTCTTATTTTTAAACCCACACAGCAGACAGAAAAGAACATTCATATTGCATTTGAATAAAAATACAGACAGGTACAAGTGTTTGCAGTCAGACTAATACTGAGCATGAATACTGCAGCTGAAAACTGCAAAAAGGAGGCAAACAATAATAAAAAAGACAGGCTAATTTGCTTTATTATAAGAGCTTGAAAACATCCTGAAAGGCGTCATTAAGAGAGAAGTCTTTGACTGAGATTTAACAGAAATTGTACCTTTGTGAAAGGACTCAGTGGGTTGTGTTTGTTCTTTTTCAAATTGTGGCAATAAAGCGTGGAACGCTAACCAAAATGACACCTGCTTTGTGCAGAAAAGAGGTAATTTCATAAGCTGAAATTCACCCTCTGTTTCTCAACTCGCTGCCTCAATCGTCCTCAATTTGCAACAACTCTAATTTTAAGTCTTCCAGCTAAAACAGCTGGTGATGACCAGCCAATGTACACAGGGATCATTTTTATTTCAACCAGAAAAACTCATTTCCTCGCTGTTTTGTGCGAGGACTTTATTACAGATATTATGATCAAGTCAAATTAAAATCACTATGAATCCTTTCAGTTGCAAACATTGCTTTTCAGAACAAAATGTAATCAAATAGCAGATGCTTCATTTATTAACAACCTAAATGGAAATATGTTTGTGTCGATGAAAAATATCCTCCAAATTTAAGAGAAAGGGGGTTTATTTTAATCCTCCTTTCTTTTCTTTCCTTTTTAGTGTCCAACTTCCCTACTTTGCATCCTTCTTTGTGTCCTACATTCTTTCCTTGCATTCTTCTTTGGGTCCTCCTCTCTTACTTGCATCCTCTTTTGTGTCGTTCCTCCCTTGAATCCTTCTGTATGTCCTTGCATGTCTGCCTTGAATCCTTCTTTGTATCCTTACTCCCTTGCATCATTCTTTGTTCCCACCCCTTTCCTTGTCTCCATTTTTTTGCCCTACATTCCTTCCATGGAACCTTTTATGTGTCCTCCCTCTCATGTTGCATCCTTCTGTATGTCCTTACATCACTTTCTTGCATCCTTTTTTGTGTCCTCCCTCTCTGGTTGCATCCTTCTTTGTGTCCTACATTTCTTCCTTGCATCCTCTTTTGTGTCCTTCCTTTCTGGTTGCACCCTTCTTTGTGTCATTCCTTTCTTCATGTCCTACATCCCTTCCTCGATCACTACCTCTGTTCTTGCATCCTTTTTTGTGTCCTTCATTCCTTCCTTGCAGCATTTTCTTTTATTGTGCCTTACATCCTTTTCCCAATGCATCCTTCCTTCCTTCCTACCACACGTCCTTCCTTTTCAGTGTTTTATATGAACATAAAGAACTAACTTTTGGAAAGCTGGGTTGGAAAACTTTGGTTTCTTTACATGAAAACTGTTTGAAATAATTTGCTTAAACTCATTCTACTGTCCCTCTGCCAGTTGTCTCTAAATCCTTCATCAGGCTTTCAAAGGTAGAATCTGAACAAGGTTCGTCAATGATGAAGCAGGTCAGGACCAAAAGGAGCAGAAGACATCTGTCAGAAATAAGCGACGCTGATCCGACAACAATCAGAATCAGAGCGGGAACGTTCACCTGCTGGGGACGAATTAAAGGCAGGAAGAGAGAGAGAGAGAGAGAGAGAAAGAGGGAGAGAGGGAGGGAGGGAGGTTGAAGGCTGCGGCTGCTCAGCATTCACCCGGCTCCGAGTCTCATACGATTTCACCATCTAGACGGAGCCTCGGTGGTTTTCGATAATCACCACACTTGAAGCAACACATAGAGGCGGTGAGGGAGGAATAGAAGGAAATAAGTGTTGACGTACAGAGAGAGCGAGAGGGGAGAGAACGAGAGGGAAAGAAAAGAGATTACCCTACAGGGGGAAATGGAAGACAAAAGGCGAGAGAGGTGGAGTGGGAGGACGGCAGAACGGGGCTCTTTCAAAGTGGCGGCACTGCTTAATTCCACTGCAGGGGTTCAAAGGGCCGCGTGTGTGTGTGTGTGTGTGTGTACGGCAAATGGGATCTTTAATAACCCGCGAGAAGGGACTACACACACACACACACAGAGTGAGAGCCGCACGGTCTGACGCGTGCACCAGTTCTGACATTTTCCCTCAGCTCTATTGTTCCCTGGGCCCGGCTCACCTTGACATCAGAGGCAGCAGGACTCATTACCAGCTGGGGGGAGAGAGAGGAGGACGAGCGAGAACCAGGGGGGAGGAGGAGGAGGAAGATCAGGAGGAAGCAGGAGGAAGGCTGATGCTGCAGAAGTCTCTCCCCCACCTTCCTCCTCCACCCTCCCACTTCACTGCTGTGTGTGTGTGTGTGTGTGGACAGAATCTGAATCTCCTCATCCCGACTCGACTCGAACTGTCAGCTGGCCATGATAGCCACAAAAAATTAAGCTCAGCTTCAAAGAATGAGCTTCCGTTTCTTTTCCCACCTGAATTTGTGAAACTAACGACGTGAAATAAGCAGGTCATGTCAAGGTCACAAAATAACCAACAGATGAATAGAAGATATAAGAATCCAGTTCGAATGTAAAAAAAAAAAAGAGAAATTACATCGACATCGAGGAACAACATGGAGGCTTTGGTTTTTTTTTTTACCGGTTTCTACTGCAAATATCTCAGTGCACTTTAATAAGACAAAACTAATTTACAAGTAACTTTTCAGAAAGATATACAAGATATTTATTCCTTAATGTTATTGAAAAAGTACCAGTTCAACTGGGAGATTATTTCGCTTATAACATAGGAAAAATGTTTTGTTATAAGTGAAAAAAAAAAAATCAACCAGTGGAACTAGTTCTTTTTTTTAATTAATATTAAGGAATTACTGACTTACAACAAGCTCCCATGTCGTTGCTGATGCTCTACATTGTGTTGACGAAATCCCAATAAAATCCAGTGAAGTTTGTGGTTAAAACGTGACAAAACGTAGGAAAGGTTTAGGCGATTAGACGAGTTATTCATAAAACCCAACTTTACAGAGACGGGACTGTTGTGGCGTTATTAGTCACCTGGGGTTTGGTAGTTGAGTCGTCTCATCTCTACGGGGTCGGAGGAGTTGCCCAGCAGCGAGTCCTTCACGCCGCCTGAGTGCTCGTCTTTCGGTAAAGGAGACGCCCGCTTTCTGCAGAAGCAAAGGGAGAAAACAAGGCGATGAACGAATTCATCCTGCTCGCAATGTCTTGTCTGAAATAAATAAACACATGAAAAAAGCTCTAATTTAGTCATCGGTTTTGCAGGAAAACTCTTAAGCAGAAATGACAGGATGATTTAAAATGACATTAATAATTACTATGTGCACACACTTTGACTCATTTGCACACTTGATGAGGTTAATGGTGCATTTAATGGCTCTCGAAGCTACTTCTAAGGACAGGAAACTCAAGAGACAGTGGGGGCCAGGGGCCTCATTCCCATTAGTTTGAAAGGAAACTTGAATTTAATGTGTTTGAAGAAGCACCATAATTCCGCTGGAGTGTTCTAGGTTGCGTTTGTTGCTGGATCGGTGACAGCTGCTGTGTGGAAACGTGAGTATGTGTTTGCAGAGATTTAAATGTGTGCTGCTGCGGCGGCTGCTGCTGCTTGCATGCATGCATGTGTGTGTGTGTGTGTTTGTGTGTGCTAACAACACATTGTGTTTACTGGCTTCCCAGATTGAGAGGAAAACAGGCGGCTGCTGTAATTAGCTCATCAGCTGGGTGGCACAACACTGGATAATTAGACCAGTTCTGCAGCACCTGTGCTGCCAGGCCCGGCCGCGCCGCACCCAGCAGAACAGAACAGCGCCACTTGGACCGGCTTAGCGCAGCCGACCGTAGGTTCGTCCATCAGGCGGAGGAAAGTAACAGCAAACGCAGCCTTGCCTGTATTCACACACGCAGCATCTGTTGACGCGCAAACAGGCAAACAGATGCACACACACACACACACACACACACACGCTCACACACACACACGTACAGCTGCAGACTCGCAAACCTCCTGACAGCAAATGGAAATGGGCAGAGAGAAGCATCAGGGCGCCCCGTGGAAATTTCACATCTCATTGCACTCCATTTGCAAGTGGCGAGCATGGTTTTAAGACGGAGCGGGGGCCTTCTGTCGAGGCGCGTCGTGGCGAGAATACACAAAGTCTGCGATGCACGGGAAGCCTTAACCTGGTCCCCTCCTCCCCCCTGCGTCCCCCTCCGCTCTGCTGCCGGGGCTCGGGCCTCAACGCCACCTGTTATCTCTTGCTGCAGGGGCTTAAGCTAATGCTGCAGGCATGACAGCTAATCTCTGACAAGCATCTCCTCCTTTCCAGCCGAGAGCTGAGCCAGACCGTGTCCAGTTTTACCCGCAGATCGCTGCTGGTGCCGTGCAGGGCTGAGGGTGAGGGAGCGGGGGTGGGCCGCCGTGAGGGTCTATGAGGTGTCCAAAGTTTTTGGCAGAGGGGCCAAAAGATGCCAAGTATTTTTCTTTTTATTTATAATTGCAAAAACTGTTTTACTTTTTTGATGTTTACCTGCTAAATAAACAACAAACTAAACGGTACTTACTGGAAATAAGCAAAGGAGTTAGATTTCTGTAGGCAATCTTTCAGGCTGAACATATTTTCCTAGATCTATCTTTTAAACAACAAGAATAGGATTTTGCTCGCTCTTGCTTTATTTTGCCAAGCTTATTAAATGTCTCCATTTCACTTAAAGCTCCTGGGTGCTTCAGGTCGCCATTACTAATAAATCGAAATTAAAAGCAAAAACCTGGATGAATCCTGTGTGTTGCACCTTACATTTTCTATTTTACGATTCTAATTGTATCTTTTCCTAAAGGCTTGGCATCAGGGGAAAAGTTCTCCATAACCTTGTTTTTAAATATGTATCTACATTAACTGTCTGAACTGGCAAAACACATTGAGGCTATTTTTGAACTGTGATCAGGGGCCGTCTAAAAGTGACCCAATGGCCACAAATGGCTCCCCCGCCCACCCCTCACACTTCAGATACCCCTGATCTATGATGTAACGCACAGATCAAACTCAAGGTCCGGGGGCCAAATGTAGCCCACTGGAGCTTCTTATGCTGCTACTGGTGACTAGCTGCTAATAAACCCTTGTTAGTTAGAAAAGGTATATTAGCAGCTTTATTAACAAAAACCCTCAGTTCTGATTCTTGCAGTGGAAACGGAGGGAGGGGAAAAAACTAGCTAGCTAGCTCAAAGAGTGAGCTAGCTAGCTATCTTGCTTTCTTTTTTGCATCTATCATGGTTTAAGTGCACATTTATGGCCAGTTGGCTGGACAATGTTCACTTTTGCCATTGGATCATTTCTATTACCAACCCATTCAATGATGCATTCATTCTGTGAAAACTGCTTGGCACTACAGATGTTAAGGATGCCTCCTTTGTACATTTCTGTGGTGATAAAGGTCTTACATTTCACTCATAATGGTCTAAAAAAGGTCTTAGATTAAATTTAATTTCATGTGCATCTGTTCTATAAAATGAAAACCATATTTTTATTTCCATTTTTAGGTTTGAGAATGTTGTATGTAAAGTTAAACTTTTAACTTTTACTTACAGAAAACACTTCTGCAGGACTGGCTAGAAACATAGCACAACGTCCAACACTGGCTTTTCTTTCACCCTTTATATTATTTCTGTATAATTTTGGAGTGCATGTTTCTACTTCTAACGTGACAGAATGTGGAGATATGAATAGTTTTGCAGCCTCTGACCCAGTAATGCTTTGGTGCTGCTGTATAGTAAACATGTCAGAAAACCCATGTGAGGTTTTCCATCTCTGGCTCAAAATGAGGGTGAGGACGAGTGAAAACATGAGTACGCAGAGTGTGAGGTACCCAGGAGTCTTAATGAGGGTAGAACCAGGCCCTTTGCTGAGACTCCTGCCACCAGGAAGCAGAAAGATGCAGAAAAAAAGGGGGCTAAAAGTGGAAGAAAAGTGTCTCAGTGGAAAATGTCAGCCTAAAAAATGAGGACGTGTCGTTTCGAGCAGTCTACCCCCTCCAGATCCCCCAATGTCTGGCATTTACTTCACAATGGCCCATTCAGCAGCAGGTGATGCCTTGGCATATTCAGATGGGGCCAATCTTGGAGGGGCACACTGTGACTTGCTGGATAATGAAACACAGCATGGAGACAAACCATGGCAGACAGGACAATCTGAGGAGGAACGCTGGCTCTAGATGTGGAACATGCACTGGTACACGGACGTGACCCGGGGGTTCCCTCAACCTCAGCTGACAGGGGGTGCAGAGTCGGCTGATACGTCTTGTAAACCTCACCAAATCGGAGCAGATAACCGTTTGATTTCGTTTTACTGCTGTTCTGCTTTAATGTCCTTTTTTGAGTGTGTGTTTCCAGCAGCTAACTTTGCACCCCTCCTGAACTCATGAAACAAATAAGAACATGCATGCAACGCTGAGAGTACCCACCTTTCCTGCTTGCTGCATTCGCAGGGGCAAGAAACAAAAGATAGAGGGGGAGGAGTTAATGTGTTATAGCTATTCATGAGCTAAAAATATCAACAACAACTTGAAAGCACAAGGAGAGAGAGAGGAGAAAAAAGAGAATAACAGTTGCAGGAGGCTTTGTAGAACAGGCTCATCACTGTTCGCTGCTGGGCTCTGCAGGAAGCAATAACAACCAGAGCTACAGTGTGATTATTCCTATGCACATTTACCGCCAGTCCACAGCGAAAAGGCCACACAGCCACCTCCCCACAGTCCCTGCTGTCAATCAGCATCTACACAGAGAAAGGGACTTCCACACAAGAGGATGTGCTACTCAGCAGCGAGCTGTCTCAAGGCCTATTATTAACCGGCGGCTCTTTAAGTCTGGTGGAGACAGCTGCTGCACAGGCTGCCCATGGCAGCTTGGGGAGGCAGGTATGATGCGAGGCGCAGAATCCGTAATGGAGCTGCCAGGACGAGGAAGAGCGAGGGACTTAATCAGCAGGAAGGGAAGGGAGGTAAATAAGGAGCTGCAGGTTCAAATGGGATCCCTAGAAATGTCCACATCATTGTTTTAGACCCCTTTTTAAGATTATGTTAATATTAGGGCCAGAACAATTAATTGTGATTAATCAATTTCTGAATAAATCGTTAGCTAATTTAGTAATTGATTAATTGTTAGCTGGAGAATAATGACTCTATAAAAGGCCATGTCTTTTATTTATTTATTTATTGTTTATTGTTCTTGATTTTATCTGTTTTTAGCTGCACCATGTAGCACTTTGAGATTTTTATTAATGAAAAGTGCATTATAAGTTAAATTGATTATTATTATTATTTACTGAGAGAACAACAGACTAAGAGAAGTAATAAAGCCAAAACGGTACAAAAAATGTACACAAATTCTGTACTTAGAATAAAAAACCTTATTTGTTTGTTAAAATGTTCTACTCAAAGCACCTCAGGAAGCAGAGTTTTAGCTTCACCTGGTTCAAATTCTGTTAAAAAATAAAGAGAATCTGCTATTAATCACCTTTTGTTATCCAATTATTAATCTGCTAATCTGAAAAATACCCTACGTTGAATTGTCAAGCAGAAAGATCTGAGCTTTTCACATGTTGATGTTTTTAGTTGCAGATGCTTCCTTTGCTACAAATGGAATGTTTAGTTTCTGATTTAAACATTTTATTGAATGATTTGTTTATTTGCATTTTTAAAGTAAAATAATTATTGTTTAAATATGCTGAAGCGGTTAAATAAATGTGCAGAAAGTTAGTTTTTATCAGATTAATCAATTAATCATCAGAGTTGCCTTTAGATAAATATTACTGACAAAAAGCTTCAAATAATCTTACATCTGGACTCTATTTGCTACTTATTTGATTTTATTCAGAAGGTGTGTAGTAAAGGGGGCAAAATAGAAATGCAAACCACACTTTTCAGATTTGTATTTTTTTTTAATATTAAAACCATGCATTCTTTGCCTTCCACTTCACAATAATGTTTCAGTGTGAAATAGCTCAGGGTGTAAAAATATTTCCAAAACTCTTCCTGGACTGCAAAAATCCTAAATCGTAGAACATTTGAAGTAAGAGAAAATTAACTTTTGAGCTTGTCAATATTCCCTAATACTGATAGAAAATTACTGGTTCCACAGGCTGATTATTTAACTTATAACATGGGAAAAATGTCTTACTATGAGTGAAATAATCTAGAACTAGTACTTTTTCAATAATGAAGGAAATATTGACTTAAAACAGACTGAAAACTGACGTGTAAGCTAGATTTGTCTTATTTTAAGTATCCTAAGATATTTGCATTCGAAACCAACTGAAAATACTTGCTAATATTTCATTTCTGAAGTGTAAAAAATCATGTATCAACACATAAACGACTGAAAAGGCGAAATTAGAGCTCAAGAAGGAGAACAGAGACGGTGAGAGGAGCCCGACTCTCCACAGCACCCGTTTCTAATCATGGTGCTTCGCACAGGGGCAGCTCAGGCGCTTTAAAGAGATATTGACTGAGCTTTTAGCTAAGCCCTCTGCTGCTGCCGTCTGTTTCTTTTTCTGAAGTGACCAATGGTGTTGCCAAAACACATTTTTCACTCCCACCCTAAGCGCGTTTGACAGCCAGGCTGCGATTTTATTAAAGCAGGTATGTCAGCTGCCAGTTCATCTGACACTTAACACGGCATTGTTGACAACTGCCAAGTGGGCCGAAATCTCTTTGACTGAGACACAAATCAATCTCGTCTCTCTCTCTCTCGATGTTGAATTCTACAGTCAGAGAAATTGGATCTTATTGTTTTGTTTGTGAGCAGCTCAAGCAGTTTTTATATTATTTCATGACCATTACTAATCACTAAGCACAGGAGTGGAAGCCGAAAGCGACTTACTTTTTGAACAGAAGGATGGCGATGACGATGATGATGATGACGAGCACCGCCAGCACGGGGCCCATGACCCACAGCATCTCAGGCTGATCCCCGATGCTGGCCACCGGTTTGGGGATCTGGATTCGCTCAGAGTAGGGGCTGGACGAAAAGGTCATCTGCCAGGAGAAAAACAAACAGTGTTGACTTCAGTACTCACCGCAGAAAACTGAAGATTAATGAACTGATCTGTGATCAGGGCAGATGGTCTTATTATTAATACAGATGCCTTCTCAATTAATTATCAATGTGTAATATTATACTATATGGATCCATTAGATACAGATTAGAAATTTTCTTCCACACATTTTCCTTCCACTCAACTTAAAATTCAAACATTGAGCTTCTCAGCAGTGAACCTTTGTGGCTTCCCCTCATTTAGCAACTGTGAAGTCAGCAGACTCTCATATTTGTTTCTTTTATTGGTCTTTATGTAGAGCTGAACAATATACTGAATCACAATATCAATATTCTTAGAACTGAAACTCAGAAGACTGCTGCCATGCAATAGTTAAGATTACCTGCATCCTCTCTGAACCTCTTATCATATATCTGGTGAATTGGTTGGATCCCAGCTATTATCTAGATTTCAGCGATCAAGATGCTAAAGTTCACCAAAACGGCAATATGCAGCAGTGATATTGCAATAATTTTTTTTTTTTTGAAATATTAGGCAGCTCTGATTTTATCTAATATTGCACAGATTTCCTTCATTAACAAATAACTCTGCATATGAAAAGTACTTCATAAAATTAAATAATATCTACACAGATCAGTCTTTCCAGGATTTTGCAATTTTGTGGTGCAAATTTAGAAATATTTGCAAGGAGTTTTGCAATATTTCCGCTTAGAAATGACGTTACATATGACTCACTGTATCGATTATGACTTGTAAGTATCTAGTAAGGCTGAATAGTAGAATAGTAGATGTGAGAATACTAGAAAAGCAGAGTAGTAGATGTGAAAAACACCGCCTCCTGCAGGTGGGAGTCAGCATCACTTAAACCTGATGTTTTTCATCATATTTGCGCAAAATTTGCAGAAAACTCACAATTATGCATTAGCTCAAAAAAGCTACGTGGTTTGGTTTGTTCCGGATTGATTGATGCAATTTGGCGTCTGGAGTCTAGGCGGCCACATATAAAGCTCTGGCGGGCCAAATTTGGCTCCCGCGCCTCGAGTTTGACACATGGTCTAGATGAAACCTACATGACACTTTTTCTTGTGAACAAACCAACTGGATTAATCTCATTTCTTTTTCTAAGAGTATTTCTGTTTGAACAAACCGAGGTGCTGGAAGACGGCAGCGGGGGCACGAGGGGAAAGACAGGGAGGCGGGGATGAGCGCGCGCATCCCTGGGTTCGCAGAGATAAATGGGGGCAGAGACGAGGACTCATCTCTTCTTCCTTAGTGATCACACCGTGACGGAGACAGAAGAGGTGGAGGAGGAGGAAGGTGACGGTGAGGGTGCGTTTCCACCTTGCTTGTAAATGAGACATCTCTCCACTTAACGTCTCCAAATTACGGCGTGGGGGAGGGCTGGCGTGGGGGAGGGCTGGCGTGGGGGAGGGCTGGTGTGGAGGCACGTAGGTGTGTGTGAGAGAGAGAGAGCGTTTCTGAGGGAACGCGAGTAGACAAAGCGATGCAGTGTTTAAAGGAGGGAAAAAAGAGAAAAGAGTGACGAAGGGAGAGAATAACCGAGAAAAACAAGCTGACAGACGAGAAAGAGGGAGGCGTGTGTGGTTAGAGCTCAGCGTGCCACCTATTGAGTGTTCCTGGGATGTGCAGGGACAAGGGGGTGACAGATCGCAGACCTCGGAGGGAATTGGGCTCCCAGCATGCGGCGGGAGCGGCAGGGCAGCAGGCGGCGGTAATCCGCGTCATTAGCCGCGCAGCAGCCCGCTCTTTGGCACACAGGCAGATATTAATTGGAAAGATAAGCTGAGACGAGCTCAAACAGTCCTGCGCCTCTGCCATATAGTTCTGTTATCTCTCTTACTCTTGGGCAACTGCCGGAAAAATTCACATTATGAGTGCGCGCGTGGTGCAGCGTGTCTCAATCGCGCGCCGATGTTCAGCACACGCGCGAGGTAGCTCAAGCAGGAAAGTGAAAAGAGTCACATTTTCATAAAAAAAACGGCGTCGGATCGCATAGCAACCTCTTTCATTTTGTCATTTCTCACACACACACACACACACACACACACACACACACACACACACACACACACACACACACACACACACACACACAC